>CM017797.1:27967629-28121516 GCA_008086715.1 Sitobion miscanthi
TCCATCTAAGATAAATAAAAGCATGACCAGTATATTTTAATCTATATAAGATAATAGATAATGAAATTTTCTAGAATCTAGATAAGTCTCAACACTGTAAACCATATATTAAGTCAATAAAAATATAATATTATAATGTAACATAGTTAATGAATCTGATGTAAATAAAAAAACATAAACAAAATAATTCATTTAAATCATAATAAATCACTTATAAGAATAGTTGAACACAAATTGCTACTTTTGATATAATTAAAAATTACTTAATTATTAATAAATTTATTATAAAAGTAAAATTTCAATTGATATTCATAGATCTTCACAAACACGGATTACATTGGAACTTATGCTATGGGCATTACCTATCATTTCAAGACAATCATCATATAATGCAAATGGTCGTTTAACATTAGTATATAAAAGTTTGATAAATGAATATAAATAATTTAAATGCTGACAATGATCTTTTGGTTCCACTGACTTTGTAAATTCCACAAACTTTTTGCATTTTGTTCTTGCGACTTGATCAGTTCACTTCATGCTCAAATTTGACTCAGTAGCTCGCTAGTATCATACAGAATTTAGGTTGCTCGCCAGACTGTCCACGATTGGACGTTTGTCAGTCTGGATATTTTATATTGTTACTATTTATTAAAGCCTGTAAGTTAAATTTATGTTATAATTTTTTTTTCATTTCTATGGTGATAATTTATAAGCCAAGCGTTAGAAATTAAAATCTCATTTTTAGAGGTTTTTCGTAATTTGTCGGTGGTTTTTCCTGTGATATTAAATAATTATTGAGAAAATCGAAAAATGACCTCTCTTAAGTACCATCTTGATCCAGTTTGATACAACATAAGATACTATATGTTGAAATCGAAGCACTTCTTCTGGTAGAAATTTAGTATTCAAAAATATGAACTTAGGTGTTATATGATTTTTAAGAGTTGAGAGGGGGGGGGGGGGTTGAATTAAGTTTTGAAAATATCGATCGTAATTTCTTTAAGTTTAGCATTATATATGTTTACTACTTAGGTATAATTTATATTTATAATATATACTTTATGTAGGTATACAATAGAAAATAAAATACGAAAGTGTCATCAATTTGTGGCGTCTTCAATAAAATTGTTCAAGTTTTATTTTTATATAGCTCTAAGCTCATACTCTTATTATTGTACCTGCTGGTCCATGCGCTGGTATATATTGTGTACAAATGATAAAAAAATAAATAAAAAATGTTTAAAATAGTACAAATTACAAAGCGTTTTGTAATGTATATTTTTACCTGACCGTACAAAGTGTTGATATTATAGATTTTAAACAATAAACTGTAGTACTGTACAAAATTACCGTTTACCTTTTAGTCTTTGCTTATAGTTTGTGTATTTAAAAGTCGGAATATAATAAATAACTATATGTATGTCGATAAATAAATGTAGCTGATACCTAGGTATATATAGAAAATATAATGTAATATACTAACATAATACAAGTTAAGCTAATACTCGAAAAATAATTGTATTTATCAGGTATTTAGGATAGTTAACTGTGAAAATAAAAGACATAAATTCAAAAGTATGAGACAGTAATATATGTAACCGTTTATTTTACCTTAATAATGAGTAATAATTAATGATTTGGTCATCAACCTTTTTTTCTCAGTATTCACCATCAATAGACATCAGCGTACTTTTTTTTAAAAAAAATATAATAATCTTACTTTAATCAGAACAGTAATTTTTTATTCGAATAAAACATAATATTACAGTATATCCTTATTGGAGGAAAAGATAATAATAACTCTCAACAAAAAAAATAAAGACAGCTAATTGTAATTAATAAATAAATAAAAAGACAATAAATTAATTAAAATATTACAATTATATGAGTTAGTAAAGAAAAAATAACATAATATGTAAAAAGTTTTTACTTTAAATTATAAATATAAACTCAGAGCGAGTTCTTCTCCTGCTGCAGATCGTCCTACCACTACTTTTATAATATATAATATTGTATATGTATAATATGTATATATCACGTTCTGCACACTCGACGCAAGTCCTAAGTCGTAAAATACTCGTACTCGTACAAACCGACTGATCATCGTCATGCACCTACATCCACCTCTACCAGCAGTAGTTGAACTCGATCGCGTGCCTTCGTTCGGACCAAATCGTCCGCCTTCCTGAGCTGGGCCTGTATGGTGGCAAACGTCTTGCCCTTGGTCGCGGGAAGTCACAGGAGGCAGATGACTATAGATGTGAGGCCGAACAGCGCCGATATCAGATAGCTTCGGTACATACCACCGTCGTCGGCCAGCACGGGGTAAATCTTGAGGGCCAGGAACATCGTGACGATAAGCGCGATAGTGTTAACCACGTAAGCCGGGTGTAATCCAGGTACATGCCAGCCACGCACACGTACACTAGGGTTAGCCACCCACTGTCCGTGGAAAACACTTCAGAGGTTCTTCAAAATGTTAATATCCTAAAAAAAAATATTATAATAATTTAAAATCGTTATTTTTTTGTTATGTCAGGAAAAACGTAAAAGTACGCGAATACGGCCATTTCGAACACAAGGCACGAAACGCACGACACAATCATTACTCGGCGGCCAGCACGGTGGACGGCAGGGCCGAGAACAGCACAGAGCAGGCGAACACCAGTGACAGCCGGTTCTGCATAACGTACAAGTGCGGGGACTCGGGAATGGTAAAGGTTCGTAAGCCGAGTGTAATCCAGGTACATGTCGGCCACGCACACGTACACTAGGCTTAGCCACCTGGAATGCACTTGATGAAAACAGGTTCTTCAAGATGTCGGTTATTCTAAAAAAAAATATTATAATAATTTAAAACTGTTTTTTTTTTTTTTTTATCAGGAAAAACTAACTTGGCCATCCGGTAAAATTGATGGTGTCCACCTCAACCTATCTGGTGCAATATGGACCTGTTTCAGTTCAATTTTCTTCTGTATGTGAGCATCTACAATCTTCCAGTCTACACATATTGTCATTTCATTATAGATTTCCACAACCATATGCAGGGATTTGAAAGTGTCTATAATATCTTGTCTCATTAAACCTAAAATAAAATTGTTATTTATGTTATGATTGTCTCACAAAATTCTTATTAAAAAGTTTCAAATTAAATGTTTTTAAATTACCAGTTTCACTGCTAATATCGTTGATGCATATTTTGTCAATGCCTCTGTGTTGATGTAAATATTGGAGAATGACACCTTTCCAATAGGCAGCGTATGTAATTTTGCCTAAACCGGAAAGAGGTTTTTCTGGAGTTCCCGGTTGATTTTCAATTCTAGATAGAAGATAACCTGAAAAGATAGACTAGATGTAATATATGCTAAAACGCCTAGGTCCATATATATATAGTTTTCACTTACTGAATTCGATGAGAATTCGTCCATACCCTTGTCTTCGGTACTGTGGCATGATTACGATACAAGCCACATTAAAATGTTCTTCATTTTGTTTTAGTTTTGAAAAATAACCAACCAAATGACAGCCCTTAACATGTTTAATTGAACATTATTACAATATAATTATGGTAGACTACTATAAAAACACTAAAAAATAAATTACTGTCTTGCGACGGTATAGACAGAAGTGAAAACTTTAACTAAACTTATTTAGATTATTGGCTTGTATTAAAATATAAAGGTGGGTAGACTTATTTGAACGTATTTATATAGGTACACTTACAAAACCGTCGTTTTTCGTCACAATGTAAAATAAGAACGGTTCAACGCCAAAGTCCAGAGTTTTTAGGTCCAAAAATAATTTTCCCAATCGACATAGTGTCTCGCAATACGTTTTGTCTACTTTACCGTCAACCTGTTTGAAAAAAAAATAAACAATTGTATAGTTTACCTCTCATGAATTGTTTAATAAAATTAATTTACTTCAAAAACGCTTAAATCTCCACTTTGGTAGATTTCTGTGCCTGGTGGTGTTCTCCAATTACAGTGTCGCATATGTCTTTCCAAAATCGATTGACATTTAGTGTATTTTAAACAAAATTCACAAAATATTAATCTCGGAGAATTCTCCTCCTGTGGAAATGGACATGAATAACAAGTCTCCACTTCAAATTTTCCAAATTGTATTACACTCGGATATCGTACTGATGTTTGAATTGTACTCTACAATGTCATTTATAATAATATAAGACTTCATGTTATATTAAAATAAAATAAATAATTTGAATTTTACATTCTTTTCCAGTGTTCTACTCCGCTTACATATATTGATATCATCGTTCACAAATGCCACAGGGCGGATCATATTTTCCAGAACTGAAAATTGTATTTAATATTTATAACTAAGACTGGTGAGTAAGCCAAAAAAGTTAAGTACAGCATAAATAGACACTAATATAAATTGTTAAAGCCTATTATATATTATATACGTTTACCACCTATGTGTATTTTTTATTTTATATGGTTTTGCTTATAAATAATATAAACTAACCTATTTATGATATACTTACACTTATTTAAGACGTATTTATACGTCATCACTAAAAATATGGCTTTTAAATTATTAAAATCATAAAAGTGTGACGTAAATATCATTCACTAGTCGTAATCTGCCCTCTGAGTACTATGGGTACTTGGTATCTATACATAGGTACTATGTTTGATTAATATACTCAAAAGAACATAAATATAAACATACAACATGCAATGGATCAAAATTAAACACACCAGATCATATTCCGTTCACACTTAGTGCAGCACTTTACTTAAATAATTTTGATTTCTCCTTGGAGATAGCAGTGTCCCCCGGCCCACCGTACACTCCCACTAATTGGACGATGTGTTGTGGAGGGGGGGGGGGTGAGAAGTAAGGAGAGACATTACCGTCTTCCGCGACATCACGTTGATACGTTGAACCCACAATGGAAAGTTTTTCATGCTTTGCCTATGAAAATTACAATAGATTAATAAATACCTACTGAAAGAAATAATAATTTATCTTTATTACTTTTTTAAATGTCCTGTCACTAGCATTAGTCCGTACCCTTTTCCTTTTTATCCCTGCATCTCTAGGTAGTGAACAGGGGACCATACTGTCTTCCTTGAAATCGGGTATTATATACATCGTTCCTTTAATGGGTGGTTTTCCATACTTTCCCTGTAAAAATTACGATATATTAATAAATACTGAAATTATAATAATTGACATTTATTACTTTTTTAAATGTCCTGTCACTAGCATTAGTCCGTACCCTTTTCCTTTTTATCCCTGCAGCTCTAGGTAGTGAACAGGGGACCATACTGTCTTCCTTGAAATCGGGTATTATATACATCGTTCCTTTAATGGGTGGTTTTCCATACTTTCCCTGTAAAAATTACGATATATTAATAAATACTGAAATTATAATAATTGACATTTATTACTTTTTTTACGTAAAGAGCCGAGGTGACATTACTGTCTTCTGTGACATCGCGTGCGTACATCGAGCCTTTGATACATGGTTTTCCAAACTTTCCCTGTAAAAATAATAATATATTAATAAACACCGAATGAAATAATAATTGTCTTTGTTACTTTTTTAAACTTTTTGTCGCTATCCTCAGGCGGTAGTCTCTTTATTTTTTCACCGGCTCTAGAGAGTGACAGGGAGGTTTTTGAGTCTACTTTAGGCAATCGTGCTTTCTTTCCTGGAGCATGTTTTAAGATCGGTGTTTCAATCGATGATGTGCTATTGGGACGACGGTGACGTATTACACTAGATACTAAATGTGCTTCAGTTTGAGCAATAGTTGTCTTGTCATTACTATTTGACACATTATTGTTCGGCATGATGTCTAGATATGACATTGATAATGCAGTTATTATAAAGGGAAAGAAGGGCTGTTTTGATTTTAGTAGAATTAACAAAATTGACGGCTTGTCAGCCTATGTATAATATATCAATTACGAAGTATATTTTATGATTTTATTGTGGTGAATGTTTTTTTTAAATTTCAACAAAATTATTTATAACTAGAGCGTGGATTTATAAACATTAAAAACCAACCAAATAAGCGCTAAAAAATCTTTAATATGCATAAAATATATATGCACTAAAATGTTGAAATATGCAAGAAAGATAAAATTTATGCATAAAAAATTAGCAAAAAATTTTACTTTTTGAACGTTTAATCAATTAAAATAACGTAAATACATGTTTTCATTTTTTTTTTAAATAATGTCAATGGTCGTAATCTATATTTTCTCATCTTGGTATACGTTTTTTATTTCATCGATTATTGATCTAAGATCATCTTTAGGAAAACCTACTATATCTACAAGTATATCTATTAATTTTTTTTGATATTATTCGAAACAATAAAAGTATAATATTCTTTTTTATATTACAAAAGTATACATTTAAAAAATGTGCACATCGAAATATGCACCAAAAGATGAAATATGCAATGACTCCTTAAAATAGAAAAAAATGGTTAAATGTCAAAATATGAAAAAATATATGCACTAAAAAAGTTTCATTTTTTAAATCGTTATGTCATGAAACAAATTCTGCGCTCACTTAGCATACCATACAATCAACCAGAACAAAAATGCAAATGTCTATAAATCTGCGCTCTAGTTAATAGGTACTATAAAATCCTTATTCTTCGTTTAAATGTCTATAATTTTGTCCAAATTTGAACTTAGAATGTCTATAACAAAAAAAACTGTGTGTATATTTTTTATTTTTGTTGGTAGCAGTATGAACTATTTATGAGAATACTTGTTTTAAATTTGCAATCTTTAGCTATAATAAATTGAACATTTTATACATTTTTAACTACAAAATAAATTGTTAATTTTCGAGATTTTGATAAATGTTGTCAACTTATTATTTTTAATTATAACTTATTAATTTCAACATTTTATTAAAAAAAAATCGTACCCATCTATGAATCTTCTTTACTGCTATTATAATGTAATATTTTAATTTAATATAATATAATATTTCATATTATGAACCTTGTATTATATTTCGACCAAACTAAACAAATTGAAAATTCAATATATATCTATAAATAACTCAAAACGAGCCAACATATTTTGAAAATTATATGGTGTATACAAAATGTTAATATAAATGTAAAGTGATATAATGTATCTAATGTAATGCTACGCTAATTTTTTTAGAGTTGCATCAAAAACCAAAATCAATTTTGTGTAAACACTCTCGTTTTTTTTAAATGTTTTTCCCGACGCTTAACGAAAATTATTGGGAATTTGTATCTTTTTGTATTTATTTGTATCTTATCTATATTAAATGTTTTTTTATCTATTCTCATCACTGCATACACCATTGTAAAATCAATTTTTTTTTTTGGTTAGGCTCTAAAATAGGTGCTTACCAATGACATGGTGGATATCGAGTGCGGCTCTTGAGGTTCGAGATAATTTTCTACTATGGTCATCATCTTCATAAGATGATCGCTTTCGCTTGTGGTCAGATAAGGTCAGATTGGTAGCCACAGCTTCGTTCTCACCGGTATCACGGGCCTTAAATAAGTCCAAATTGATTTTTATTAATATAGTGTCCTTGACTTTCAGGCATAATTTTTCTCATACTCTATGATGTATAAAATATAGCATATCCCTTGGTTGCGTACCCGGAGGCACGTCTGTCTCAGCAGTAGCATGTTTGTCGGAATCCGGGGCCTTGCTGGACACCCCTTTATCCGATTTGTTGCGGTTGACTGGTAACGAAAGTAGCAAGCCCGCTCCGTTGGACCTGATATTTACACCAGATCCACCTGCTACCAACGACTCCTGGTGGTCCGACCCCCCTGGAGTTGTAACAATATTTTTACATTTGCTATTCATATTGTGGTTTGCGGTTTTCCTTCCGTCCATTTTACCTGCTGGCAGGGGTCCGTTTGCAAGTGTATGCAGGCGGACCGGACCTGCCAGCCCCAACCAATTAAGGTCATGACTGGCTCTAGGGTGGAACCTCTTGGCACGGACCAGTGATTGGCCCGTGAGCCCCCCCACCACGGCAAGGTGGGTCCCGTCGGGGGGGAAAAACTCCACTACAACATCAAAATGGGTCCGAACGAGGGAGATAATGTTATTTATTTATTTGTAAACATATTGCGTACGCAAAAAAATTTTTTTCTTTGTCCGGGACCTCTATGTTTTTAAAAAAGAAAGTTAGTAAGAAAGTTAACCAAGTTTAAAACCCCGTTGGCAGTCCAAATTGTTACTATAATCCATTAATTATTCATTATGATAGCCGTAGATACTCAATTCAAATCTATAAATGAGTAGGTATTTTAAAAGTTAAAGTTGAGTTAAATATGTAATTTCTTAAGTTTTTGAGTTTCCGTTACTTTAAATATTATTAGTTTTATAATTAACTATTACATATAGTACTCCCCCCCCTTCTCCATGGAACACGGGTTCTGGTTGTTGTAATCTGGTTGTTGATGAATAAAAAATATAAGTTTAGCACTAATTTCATCGCCGTATATGCATCATTATTAACAATAATAATAATATATAGATTAATTATAAATATTAAATTATTTCAAATATAAATACATATAAAATCATTAAAATCATTCATTTTTCGATTCAATTAAATTCTATAAATATATAACATCCTAATAAAATAAAAAATATTAAACTTATTGTTGAATATTCTAACTTAAGTAGGTAGGTACACCGAATAATTATAAAGTAAAAAAAAATTTATATAAAATTCAAAAAATTCAAACGATTTAAATTTTCTTAAATCTTCTTTAAAATATTTACATAATTTAGCACCATAATACTAATTGGACCCTGTTGAATAAATGTATGTCTGTTGATTGATTTATACTAAAAAACATATACTTAGATTTTTAATATTCAGTTCTAAAAAATGTTTATGTAACCAAGCTTTTATATTATTAATAGGTACATTGATTCACTATGTAATACAATATTCATCAATTTCTTTTATGTTCAATTGAAACTAGAATAATGTATTGTCAACAAAACAAATATCTCCTGAAATATTAGGACTAATAAGACAATATTTTATGTAAATAAGAAATAACAAGACGACTGTTCCTTGAGTTTCACAAGTTTATATTTCTTCAATTTGAACTACTCGCAATCTATTTGAAAAATAATATGAAATATCCACTTCTTATAGCAATATTAAGAATTCCTCATAAATATTTTAATATTTTTAATGAAAATCATTTTTTAAATTTGAATACAAACCAAATTATTTACCTTATTTTCGTCATTGTCAATACCTACTAGAATGAATAAAATTCGAAGCTTATAACGGTGCATATTTTGTTGATTTATTTTTCTAAATTGGTTTATGGAAAAATAGTTATGTATATTCAAAAAATTCAATCAAACGTTGTTTTAAACCTTTTTCTAATATTTTGGATATGGAAATAGATGGAGAGATATAGGTCTATAATTTGTACATATTGTAATATTGCCGGATTTAATAATTTCGTTATTATTCTTACCTACGACTTCATGGATATTCGACAGTTTTTTTGATTTAAGGTCATCATCTCCATCATAACGTGATCGGTTTCGGTTGTAGTTTATTTTGGAGATACTATATAAATCAACGCGAAATTCCAAAAAGAAAAATTTTTAAATATGATGCACACTGTTTTTTTAGCTAAACTAAATAATTAAATTTGTTTATTATTCAGCATCGATACGTACCTAACGACCGGCTAGGTAGTATCCGTGGTTATCTCGTTTGAATGTTTATTTATTTTCAGCCAGCAACAAACAGTTACGTACCTTTTAGTATTTTTATTATTATATTTTTTTTACGCAGATTCATGCTTACCTATAACAAATATCGCAATATTTTAACTTTACGTAATTATCCGTGATTCACTTTGACTGAATTTTTATGCATTTGCGTTATATTATACTATAGTATGTTATTACGTTAATATAGGTATAATGCTATAATGTTTTATCATTTGTGTTGTACAATAATTTAGGATACATTAAGCATAAATTATGTTTATATTTTTTTTTGTACCTCTATGATTTGAGTGAATACGTCACCCATTGATAACACTTCTATGTAATCTTCACATCATAGTATAATATGTATATCGAAATTTTTTTCTTTATCTGGACTTCTATGTTTTTAAAAACGAAAGTTAGTAAGAAAGTTAACCAAGTTTAAAACCCCGTTGGCGGTTCAAATTGTTACTATAATCCATTAATTATTCATTATGATAGCCGTAGATACTCAATTCAAATCCATCTTTGGAATTTTTAGAATGAAAGTAGCTATAATCAATAACTATATACTAATGCTGAGCATTAATGAGTATAAAAGTTAAATTAAGTTAAAAATGTAAGAAGTTTTTTAGTTTCCGTTGATTTAAATATTAATAGTTATATAATTAGCTATTATTTATGGTCCCCCCCCCCTATCACTGGTCGACGGAATACGAACCCTGGTTGTTACAATACCTGGTTGTGATGAATTAAAAAAAACAATATTAAGGTCAGCACTTATATTGCCGTATAGGTATCAAAAACAATAAAAACAATATATTAAATTTTCGTAAATATAAAAATACAAATATACATATAAAATCAATAAAATCATTCATTTTTCAATTCAATTAAATTTTATAAATATATAACATGCTAATAAAAAAAAAATTATGAAACTTATTTTTGAATGTTCTAAATAAACTAGATACACGGAATAATCATTAAGTAAAAAAGAATTTATAAAAAATTAAAAATGTTCTTTAATCTAGTTTGAAATATTTACACAATTTAGCACCATAATATTAATTGGACCCTGTTGACTGAAATATGTAGGGTTACATAAGATAGATCTGATGATTGATTTATTTGTACGTCTATATTATTATATTTTATTTTTTTTTATTTTTTTAATCTAGAGTTTATACAATCTGTACATAAAAAAAAAAATACAATAAGCATAAATGATGTCTAAAATAAATGATAAACTGTACCTATTATTTTACATTTGTACTCGAATTATACTTTGGATTTATAAAATAGTTTTCTAATTGAATTACAAACATAATAATATATTATATTATGATCTTACTATTTAAGGTTTTGATCAAAAAATATACCCAAATATTTTAATTTAGTAACTTTTTCAAATAAAAATCAGTTACAAATTTATAAATTATTCAAGCATTTAAAATTATGTACGGTATTTTTTATTTGAATTTTCTACTAATTCATACTAAAAAAAACATACATTTAGATTTTTTAATATTCAGTTCTTTAAAATGTTTATGTAACCAAGCTTTTATATTATTAATAGATGCCTACAATGATTCATTAAGTTGTACAATATCAATTTATCATTATATTATAATTATACATTATCAATTTCTTTTATGTTTTACCTTTTATTATTTACCTTATTTTCGTCATTGTCAATACCTACCAGAATGAATAAAATTCGAAGCTTATAACGGTGCATATTTTGTTGATTTATTTTTCCAAATCGGTTTATAGAAAAATAGTTATGTATATTCAAAAAATTCAATCAAACGTTGTTTTAAACCTTTTTCAAATATTTTGGATATGGAAATAGATGGAGAGATATAGGTCTATAATTTGTACAATGATCAATATCGCCAGATTTAATAGTTTCGTTATTATTCTTACCTACGACTTCGTGGATATTCGACAGTTTTTTGATTTATGGTCATCATCTCCATCATAATGTGATCGCTTTCGGTTGTAGTTTATTTTGGAGATACTATATAAAGCGACGCGTAATACCAAAACGAAAAAATGTTAAACATAATACACACTGTTTTTTTAGCTAAACAAAATAATTAAATTTGTTTATTATTCAGCGTCGATATGCCGACCAGCTAGGTAGTATCCGTGGTTGTCTCGTTTGAATGTTTATTTCTTTTCAGCCAGCGACAAAATATCTTATAATAATAATTTTATTATAATAATCGGTTACGCGCGTACCAACCTACATATTAGTATTTTTATTATTATATTATTTTTACGTAGATTCACGCTTATAATAAATATCGAAATATTTTACCTCCACGCAATTATCTGTGACTCGCCTTATTACATTTGACTGAATTGTTATGCATTTGCGTTATATTATACTATATTACGTTAATATAGTTATAATATTATAATGTTTTATCATTGTACAATAATTCAGGATACATTAAGCATAAATTATGTTTAAATTTTTTTTTGTACCTCTGTGATTTGAGTGAATATGTCACCCATTGACAACACTCCTATGTAATCTTCACATCATAGTATAATATGTATATCGAAATTGTAATTATGTATTTAAAAAATAAACATTTAATTATAATACATATTATTAATATTGAGGTTTAAAAATCCTATCAATGTATTAGGTAGTGATTTTATTTGTTGAAGTTATGAATTTTTGATAGTATGAATAATTTTTTGTTATTAGGTAGGTATGTTTTATACCTCTTACGGTAGGTATTTTAACTTAAAAGGTGATACGATTTATGGATTCGATTGCATACATCAATATTTGTCAATTTTAGCTCATTCGACTTCTATTCCTTACTACCTACCTACGAATTGTTTTGTTGTATTTAAAAAATTGAAAGTATATAGCACTAATATCGAGTATCGGACTTTAAATATTTCTTTTTTATTAGGTTAATATTGTACTTTAGACTTAAGGGATAAAAATATACAATATAAGCATATCGGATGAAGGATACGTTACATTCTGGTATACATTAACATGAACTGTAAAAATGTATTTTGACTTAATTAGCTTATTAAATAACATTTCTGTATGCGTAGCTGGTAGGTACATATAAAATTATATGACTTAAATTTTTTACAATTTTCACTTTTTCCTTTTGCTTTACTCCCAAATCACTAAATATTTCCGCTCCCCACTGCTGGAAGTACTGACTTTTATAAAACTAACCCAAAGGGAATGACATGTATACAAGTACCTATACATAATGTATTACACTATTACGACATTTGTATTTACGTATGGTAAGACATCAAGAAAAAAATTATTGGAATCGATAATTTTATCTACGACCGTTGTCGTTTCCCATAGATTATTTAGATATAATGATTATAGGTACATGGATAGTAAAGATATAGGTATCTATTATCTATGTTATTATAGGGTATACTATTATGATAAATCATATTTTTTTACCAATGTGTATCAATACACCTTGGTTTTTATAAAGTTATACACAGATAAGACATTTTAACAAATTTACCGCATTTGCTATCACACAAAAACTTTAAGCATTAAATTTATTCTACTTGACACAGCTAAATGAATATAAGATATGGTGAACTTATTTAAAACGAATAATACATTTAACATCATAAAAGGATTTTAATTGCATAATACAAATTTAATTTGCAAATGGAATTAGTAGGTATCTATAATTATTACATACTTTTAATTTATAAACTAAAAATTGTTGTAAAATACAGTTAAAAAAACCAAACATCTTTGGTATTTTAGTTTCGCTATTGTGACTGTCTCTGTGGGTTTTGACAGGATTCCACGTTTCAGCACCACTCGCTTCAGTCAGTCTATGCCTCAGTTCCGTCGACTGTCACTTAAAAACTTGGGTTAGCCACCCACTGTTGGAGGTGATTGTGATACGAACCGTTAGCATATTTATTAAAAGTTACGATCTGAACTCTGAATAGCAACGACGCGATCCGATTGTACAATATCCCCTAGCTGTTGAAGGTTCCAGTCAAAACTCATTGAGTGCCGTCCAGGTAATTTTACCATAAAAAACTAAAACAAATTAAACATACAATTTTATTATTAAACATTAAAAATTAATGTTAAATAGTTGGTATTACCTGGAGAACGAAAGTCGCTATACGTGTTTTGGTTTAGCCAGAAACGATCGGTCCAGCTAGTGAAATAATTCTGACACGCGAGTCGATCCGTGATGGACTAGTCATTAAATACCAATTATTTATTCATACATATTACCTATGACACTTGGCATGAAAAATTACATTGAAAATTGAATAGGTACCACCCGTTATGAATCATCTCCTTGGAGTCATATTATATACTCGAGTATTGGTACGTCTTGGTCGTCGTCAGGTGGTTCAATTATGTAGTAATCCTGCTTACCTGACTGCAGTGTACAATGGTCGAATTAGTTTTTCAATCGATATCTGGTATGCAGAGTCATCCGAGATTATCTAATCGAATATAAAATATCGAAAAAATATATCAATAAGAAACCAACATAATAATATTATCATAAAATAGTGTAAAATTCGTAATGTTATACACTATTATGTCTTATACAATAGTGTACATTATAGGTATTATATACAAACACACTTTGAAGTGCTGTTGTCACCCGAGTCGTCATCGTCGTCATTATTCGTAACAGCAGGTATATGTAGTTATTATGATTTGACCACTATGTAGACGTTTAAAAAATATATGTAGGTAGGTATTTTGAATGTCATTCACAATAATGTTCAAACAATATAATATAGGTATGAATAAATATTAATATTATAATACTAGATGAACGTAAAATACAATAATATATTGAAATAATTGTTATATAATAAAAAGAAAAAGTATAGTATAAATATATTATAGTCATATACCTACAGGCCCGACTCAAGGGGTAAGCGACATAGGCACACGCCTAGAGCGCACTTAAGCAGCAATTTAATAAGTGGGCGGCATTTTCAAAATACTGATAATATTATATTGTTAGGGGCAAAACTCCTAAATTTAAAATTTTGCCGTGTAAATTTACGTTTCAGACCGGCCCTGGTTACATAATTATTTAACAATATAAGAAAAATTCGTAAATTTAATAAATCAAATTAATAATAGTAATTAATAATGTAAAAATTTGAGATTCCAACAAAAAAAATTGTTATGCATGAGTTTTAGGTATAATGTGAACACTGAACAACAGTTGTAAACATAATATTATATTGTTACAAAAAAAGGTAATTAAAAGTTGAATATATAAAAAAGTATTATAATATTATGAAAATTACAGCAAAGCAGTATAAAAATTATAAAACGAAACAGAGAAAAATTTCGTTTAATAACTTAATCACACCAATAATAAATTAAAAAAAATTACATTTGACGCATTATTAGAAATACATAAGCATAACGAAAAAAGAAATTTAATAATATAATATACAAATAATGTAAAAAAAAACAAAAATGATCGAATCAGCAAAAAATAAAAACAAAAACGTTTAAAATATTATTTATTACAATGTTCAAACATATTATTCAAAAAATAACGATAATCATTATTTTATTATTTTTTTTTATTGGTCATAAGCCCGGAAACTGAGACCATTATATGTAGGATAGTACTGTAAGGTTTTTAGTACGAACGGGAACGGTCGGAGGTACACGTTTTTGTGTTTGGCAGAATTTTCAAGTGGGTACCCGCAGGTATCCGCCATGCCCTGGTGGAGGACACCGTGACAGTCCGAAGAAAATTGACACCCGTCGCCATAAAAAGATCCTAACTAAATGTTTTCAAATTACCAGTTTCATAGCTAACATTATTGATGCATATGTTGTCAATGCCTCTGTGTTTATCTAAATATTCTAGAAAAACACCTTTCCAATATACATTGTATGTAATTTTACCCAAGCCGGAATGGTGTTTTTATTAATCACCAATCAACAGACATCAGCGTACTTGCTAAACGGCTTGCCCTTGGTCTCGGGAAGCCACAGGAAGCAGATGACTATAGACGTGAGGCAGAACACCGACGATGTCAGATAGTTGCGGTACATGCCACCGTCGTCGTCCAGCAAGTGTAAATCTTGAAGGCCAGGAACATCGTGAAGGTGAGCGTGATAGTGTTGACCACGTAAGCCGAGTGTAATCCAGGTACATGTCGGCCACGCACACGTACACTAGGCTTAGCCACCTGGAATGCACTTGATGAAAACAGGTTCTTCAAGATGTCGGTTATTCTAAAAAAAAATATTATAATAATTGAAACTGTTTTTTTTTTTTATCAGGAAAAACTAACTTGGCCATCCGGTAAATTTGATGGTGTCCACCTCAACCAATCTGGTGCAATGTGAACTTGTTTTAGTTCAATTTTCTTCTTTATGTGAGAATCTACAACCTTCCAGTCTATACATATTGTCATTTCTCTATAGATTTCCACAACCATGTGCAGAGATTTGAAAGTGTCTATAATATCTTGTCTCATTAAACCTAAAATAAAATTGTTATTAATAATACATATTATTAATATTGAGGTTTTCGGTACTGTGGCATGATTACGATACAAGTCATATTAAAATATTCTTCATTTTGTTTTAGTTTTGAAAAATAACCATTTAAATGAAAGCCCTTAATATGTTTAATTGAACATTATTACAATATAATTATGGTAGACTACTATAAAAACACTAAAAATTAATTGACATTTAGTGTATTTTAAACAAAATTCACAAAATATTAATCTCGGAGAATTCTCCTCCTGTGGAAATGGACATGAATAACAAGTCTCCACTTCAAATTTTCCAAATTGTATTACACTCGGACATCGTACTGGAGTTTGAATTGTACTCTCCAATGTCATTTATAATAATATAAGACTTCATGTTATATTAAAATAAAATAAATAATTTGAATTTTACATTCTTTTCCAGTTTTCTATTCAGCTTACATATATTGATATCTTTTAAAACTCTAGATGGTAAGTCTGATGTCAAAGGTCGGATTTTCAGAACTGAAAATTGTATTTAATATTTATTACTAAGACAGGTTAGTAAGCCAAAAAAGTTAAGTACAGCAGAAATAGACACTAATATAAATTGTTAAAGCCTAAAGGACACGGAAGAACACTTATTAATACAGTATACACCAGCATTCTTGCTTAATAATAATATTATATCCTTATTTATTCTGTAATTTGACGAACAATTTCTAGAATTATATGTGTCTAAAAGAGCATTGACGTTTTATATATACGTTTACTGCCTATGTGTATTTTTCATTTTATATTGTTTTGCTTATAAATAATATAAACTAACCTATTTATGAATTTATGATATACTTCACTTATTTAAGACGTATTTATACGTCATTGCTAAAAATATGGCTTTTAAATTATTAAAATCATAAAAATGTGACGTAAATATCATTCACTAGTCATAATAGCTTCGAAATTGGTGTTTATTTATTTTTAAATTTTCCATTTGTAATCTGCTCTCTGAGTACTATGGGTACTTGTTATCTATACATGGTTAGTGCATTATAAGTGCAGCACTTTGCTTAAATAATTTTTATTTCTCCTTGGAGATAGCAGTGTCCCACCTACCACCGTACACTACCTCTAATTGGTCGATGTGTTGTGGAGGGGAGGGCGAGAAGTAAGGAGAGACATTACCGTCTTTCGCGACATCACGTTGATACGTTGAACCCACAATGAAAAGTTTTCATGTTTTGCTTATTAAAATTACAATATATTAATAAAAACCTACTGAATGAAATAATAATTGTCCTTTGTTACTTTTTTAAACTTTTTGTCAGTATCCTCAGGTGGTAGACTTTTCTTTTTTCACCGGCTCTATAGAGTGAGAGAAAGGTTTTTTAATTTTATTTGAGTCTACTTTAGGCAATCGTGATTTCCTTCCTGGACCGTGTTTCAATAAATGATGTGCTATTGGGATGGCGGTGACGTATTACACTAGATACTATATGTGCTTCAGTTTGAACAATAGTTGCCTTGTCATTACTATTTGACACATTCGGCATGATGTCTAGATATGATATTGACAATACAGTTATTACACAGGGAAAGAAGGGCTGTTTTAATTTTAGTAGAATTAACGAAATTGACGGCCTATGTATTGTATATCAATTACTAAGTATATTTTATGATTTTATTGTGCTGAATGTAATTAATTTAATTATTAGACATTATAGTGGTAATAAAGTACCTAAGTAAAACTAATTTTTAGTGATTATTTGCATTTTAAAATGTTATTGTGTGTATACAATTTAATAATAGGTATACTTAAAAAGTTTCAAATACTCGCGAATAATATTTTTAATTACAACAAAATAAGTTATAACTAGAACTCGGAATTACAAACATTAAAAACCAACCAAATAAGCGCTGGAAAATCTTAAATATGCATAATCAAGAGTGCGGCTCTTAAGGTTCGAGAAAATTTTCGATTATGGTCATCATCTTCATAAGATGATCGCTTTCGCTTGTGGTCAGTTAAGGTCAGATTGGTAGCCACAGCTACGTTCTCACCGGTATCACGGGCCTTAAATAAGTCCAGATTGATTTTTATTAATATAGTGTCCTCGACTTTCAGGCATAATTTTTCTCATACTCTATGATGTATAAAATATGACAGTAAAATAATATAAAAGCATGAATAGTTATTGAATAAAGTAAATATTATATTATTATAGAAAGTACGTAGGTATGATGAAAACAAATAGTTAAATAAAAACAAATCTATTATACCTTAGCCCCTAAGTTCTGAAGAAATTTGTTTAATGAAGGTAGGTATATGACTGCATTAAAATATATCAAAATTTGTTTCAGATAAAATAATGTACCAACTACCTACAATCAATATACATGGCTGGATAGGACTATAGATAATATAAGATGGATAGGCTGTTCCTATTTTAACAAAATAAAAGGGCGCTGTCTGGAATATGGATGAGAGGGAGACTGCTTTTATATAGTGCTTTCACTCCAGCAAGGGGTTTTAAGTTCCAGTGGCCTATCCATTTATAAAATATTATCTATGGATGGAATCCTCATTCTGCGCCGTTTATTTTAAAAGTGCTTCCATATCCAATAGTTTTTCATTAGATGTTATGATTGAATTTTAGGAATCAATGATTCCGTATTTTACATAGTATTTTTTTCCATTCTCTCCTCATGTTAATTTTCTTGATCTAGGAATTAGCAGACTATGTAACGAGTACATAATTATCAGATATTTTGAATCTGAAAATACAGTAATTTAAAAAATGGTTAGAAATCATCTGAATGGTATGAAATCTTATTTATAAAATGTCGATTACAGTAAATAATACTGGTACTACATAGTACCTAATCAATAGGCAACTCTGCAGTTTTAATTCATATTAACTTTTTAAACTTGCATTCAATATGTAAAATAATCTAATCTAACTCGTTAAAAATAATAAGTTACTAGTTATTTTTGTTTTTTTTTTTTTCATTTATTATTTTCAATTTCTTATTTTGTTAAACTTTCTATATTCTAATGACTGATATTCCAAGAAATTAAGGTTAATACTACCAATTTAAAATATTTGATCAAACTATCAGTTGACAGTTGTTCAATTTACCTGAATTTAGTAAGTTTCAGAAACTAACTTATAATCTAACTTTATCGTTACTTTTTATATCAAAGAAGTTTAACTTTAATTAATTGAAAAAAGTGAATAACTTTTGCCCAGCTTTGCCAATTGGGAAGACAGATTAACACTGGGAGCGCTGTAGACGCCTATCGTATTGATGGTTAGGCGCGTTCCCCCTACGTGGAGTTGGGAGATGTATGTATTTTCCCGTCTTTTCACATATATTTTGCTTTAAGTGAAGTGTATTGAATTTGAATGTATTTGATAATATTTTAATAATTGGAAGATACAAATTGTTTCCACCAAGCACGTTTTGTGATCTGTTACCCCAATAGGTAGGTATTTATTTTAAAATGTTATCCTTTATTAGATAGTATCTATTAGTTACTAAAAGATAAAGTACTTACTATTATAATGGCTCTATTCCTACGGCTTTAAACATATTTATAATATTTTGAATTTGTGTAGGTACCAAAAATTAAACAAATCGTAATAATTGAACAAACACTTCAATACCTACATCATTATATTATAATATTATGTTTTTTGTTATAAGGAGTGTCTGAATATTTAATTTTGTGTACCAGTAAAATTTACAAAATAATATATTTTATACTATAATTTATGGAATACTTACTATTAGTTAAATCTGGTGTGTTAGCATTATTATTTATCTGTTCATCCAATATTTTAATTTGTTTTAGAGACACTTCTTCAATTTTTATAGTATATTCTGTTAAAATCAATATCTATCTAGAATTTAAAACAATATATATTAGTTATTTTTGACTGAATACATTACAAATATTATTATTTAGTAAATACCTATCTAATTGTATAGATTCAATGTCCACAGAAGTTAGTGTCACAATAACAAATTCATGATTAATTTATTCTCGCACAATGTATTTGATAAAACCTTTTCTACCATATTCTATATTTGAAGGAGTGATAATTTACACTATGTAAAAATATATTATAACCAATATTTTTGAATCTGAAAAATGAATAACTTGTAAAATAATTTCTATTTTAAAACATACAGATAAATATTAACAAAAACATTTAAATTTAAACTTTAAGATCACCCACCCTGGTATTTGTAGGTAGGTACTAAATAATGTATATTATTCTATATATAAATTTATAGGAATCATATTTCATTGGTTTTATATTAAATTTACAATTTTTTTTTTTACTATGGTATATTATTATAATACAAATAATACAATAATACTTACCTATTGGAAATAATTTATTTGTAATATTATAACATGGATTCTAGATTTATTCATGTAGGTATAAAAAATTTATGATTTTGACATTTCTTTAGTTAGTGAAAATTAAACTAAGCTATTATTAAATCTTAAGTAGGTACAAAATGTACCTTACATTGTATATGCAAATAGTTTTCAAATATTACCTGGCGACAAATCGTGAAGTGTAATATTGAATGATTTTTCAAAAATTGAATTTAAATTAGAATTGCCTGTATATTTACTTTGGATATCCATATAAACCTAGAAAATATATCATAAGCAGTAAATTAAAAATGCAATAATGATCCCTAAAATACTAAACATTCTAAAATCATAATATTAATGTTTAATGTTTCTATAAAATTGTGCTAAGTGAATAACACAATTTTAGAAATATTTTGAGAAGAGCAGCTGTTAAAAGAATATAAGTATTAGGAATTATACCTATCAATGTATATTTATTATGTATTTAATATTATTCTATGATTTTTATTTTTGAATCTTAATGTTTAAAACTTTAATGTGTAGTATATAGTAGTATATAACACACACGACTCATAAAATTGTATAATTGTATAAGTTATTGCAGCACAGCTATTCTATGAATATTATTTCTAAGGCAGTCACTATAATGTAGGCTTCACAGTTCTATAATCTATTGATGAAAATATTGTCATTTGTACGTCGTATATTGTGGTCTCCTTACAATCCTTAAAATTATTATTAGCTCCTAGAATCACCATTTAATAATATTAATAATTTTATTTTCAATTAATTTCTGTGTTAAAGAGAGCGTCTGTGTCTTGGGGCCAACAAGTTTCTCGGTATGCCACTGCTTCTCATTTATATTTTATTTACTAACCATTCTACTTCACTTTTTTCTCCGAGAAATTCCACATCTAATATTTACTAATAAATTACTCATTATTATTACAATACATTATTAATAATTATATATTACCAAATAAATCCATATTTTTTATCCACATTGTGTCATTGTTCAAATGGTATTAAAATATTTTGAACACAATTTACCTTTTGGGGAATTCAAGGCGTCATTACCAAAATTTATATCCTATAATAAGTCACAATAGAAATTTATTTATTTAATATGTATATTATTAGGTACCTAACTACTTTAGCTTATGAATTATATTAACTTGATTTTAGAATTGAAAGTTATAACAAATTGCACTGGGTATAGAATACTATAAAAATGTCATTGCAAATCCAATTTTGATTATATCACAAACAATATCCCACCAACATATTTTGACAACTTTTATTTATAACATTATTTTTTGTAAAGTAACCTCATTAGGTTTATTGAAATACTGAGTTTTTTGATATGGCATCTTTTTGACCAGCAATGCTTTGAATAATAGGAACTTGTTCAATATAAGAGGTTCCTTGTTCAGTGTAAATTAGAATAATAGTATATCTAAAAATATTAAAGTGAAACATTTAGTTTAAACATGCGTAATAATTTTTTTTTTCAATTTTACCTTTATAAGATGTGTACACTGATTCTAAATTCCATTCTGGAAATCTTCTAGGAAGACATGTAGTTGTATTGTTTTGAGATGAATTATTACCTATCGCATAAAATTTGTTATTTGAGGATAATTCATATTCATAATAAATAAAATGATGACTTGTTAAATCTGTAATACTTCACCTTCTTTTCATCAAATGAATTTACTGACCCGTTCATGTTGACACACTAAAATAGGTTATAAATGTTTGAATATTATAAATAATTATTTAGGATACTACCTAGTAGCAGGGAAGACTGTTAATTTTAATAATGATACTCATATTCAATTAATAAATGGTAGGTAAGCTGTTATTAATTAAATTTGATAGTAAAATTATCATGTTCAAAATAATTATATCACAAATGAAATGTTTTATGTATAACATGAAAAGTAATATAGGTGGGCATCTATTAAAGGTATCCAACCAATTTTTGCTAAACATAGTTCCACTCTATTGAAGATAAACTGAACCAATCTTTAGGGTCATTAATATTTTACAAATATTTCACTCACCGCATTTACATAAGAAATATTTTATGAGTAAACATATATTTGTATACAAATAACATTCCACTATTGATTGGTTATTGCCAATCGTTGTATTTATATCGTATAACATATCTCATTGCTAAATAGTATATTTTGCCACGGTGTAAGGTAGTTTTAAATTGAAATTTGTAGGTATAACTGAAAACGAAAATTGTGTGCCGTCGTCATGGCGTTGTGCTTTTTCCACCGAATTTGCGCGAGTTAAATTGACTATTATAAGTATAATTATTGAAAATTAATAGGTAGTCGGCGAGTTTTTAATAGTGTTTTCAACTTTCAAAGATTATTTATTTTACCATGCATCAGATTATCAGAAAATTATTGTTTAATATTATGTATAATATTATTTGATAATTTATTGTTATAACTGAAATTTTGTTTACATCACGTGACGCACACACCGACAGTGTTCTATGCATAGATCTATTGACTAGCTTATAGGTCCATGGTTCTATGATAATACCACAGGATATAATATAAAATGTAATAATTCAATAATTTAATCGGGAAATACGGGTTGCCAACGAATAAAATAATTTAATCTATTCTGTCATCGTACAAAAAAAAGGATTTCATCGTTCGATCGTTTACGTTGGCATTTCCGTATTGATGTCCGCTTAAAGACATTTCTACAATACTGTAATTTGTCTAATAATCGTCTTTTGTATTTCAAAATCCAAGACAAATTTTTAGTGTTTCTGTTTCACCTCGCATTTAGCTGCAATTGGGCAGTGGCAAGTGGCAACGCGTTTTGCGCTTGGTGCGGCTCAAGATCTATATAGGCAGGACGAATAACGCGTAAGACATGGAGTACGACGACTTTTTTTACTACACCACCCGGCTGCTGATGGCCGACGTGATGGATGACGTCAAAGTGGAACTGTCCAGGCTGAAGTCGGCCAACCAGCGGTTCATGTTTACGCGCGCCCTGCTTCGGAAACACAAAATGCTGGCCTCGACGTTGGATATGGGCTTTCAGTACGATCATCCCAACATGTCGAAGAGCCTCCGACAAAGTGGCAACGCGTTATTTAAGGCCGAGTTGTACGAGGAGGCCGCCGAAATGTACACCAAGAGTTTGCGGGGCAGCAAACCGAGCACCGAGTGTTACGCTCTCGCGATGGCCAACCGATCGGCCGCGCACTTCCACGTGGGCAAGTACGAGCAATGCCTGAAGGACGCGAGTGTTGCGATGGGGGCCAATTACCCGTCCAAACTCGCGTACAAGCTGTACGAACGGGCCGGGCGTGTAGAGCGCATATTGGGTTTCATCGAACGAGCGAAGGAGAGCTACTCCGTGTGCCTGACACGACTGGACGAGGCGGACATGTCTGCGGAGAACAAGCGCAAGTTCAGGGCGGCGGTCGAAATTGCCGCTACCGAGTGCGAGCAAGTGCTGACTGAGCAGAAAAGAACGATGAAAACACCTATTGTCGAGCAGCTGGTTGGTGGAAGAAACGAAAATATCCCTGCACTATCGGCCTTCGTGGAACTGAAAATGTCTGAGGATATGGGACGCGGTGTTTATGCCACCAGCGACATTTACCCCGGTAAGAGAAATTATGGGTAGGCTAAGCCCTCGGTTAAGCCATAATATTATTCGTACGGCGTACCTAAGATATTTTTTGTAGCAAACAGGATAACTATCTACACACAATTATTTGTTTTTCAATTATTTTATGATTAATTAACAATAAGCTGTAGTAATAAATAGTATAGTTTATGAAAGTCGTGTTTAATGTTTATTACTCTTATAACATGTTATGGTAATTCTAAAAAAAAAAATCCTAAGGACAAAAATGTAAATAAATTAGATATCACAAAATCATTTATTTGCATTAGTGACTGATGGGATGAGTGATATAATGCTAACCGGTATCCAAAGAAATTGTTCATCAAGATTCGGTCACTATCATACTAGCCACTATAGGTATACAAAGATTTTAATACAAAGTCGAGTACAAAGTCCTGTCGACTGTGGCCAGTAGTACTAAGTTCAGTTTAACTTTGAGGTTTTTTTGAATATAATTAACTATACGTGCTGCCTAATTCAACAATGTTATTTTTTGTTGTCTTACTTTTATTAATTGATATCATTTATAAACATATTTTAGAACTTGACAAACGTTCAAAATAAATAACTAAAAATGAATGTTCCTGGATAATTGCACTTGTGTTAGGTACCTGTGAATACTTTTATTTATCAAATATAAAATACATTTTTTAATGAACAATAGTTATCTGCAATAGAATTATATTATGTGCCTATTCATTTTTAGGTGATGTTGTGGCCATAGACGAACCATACATTTGTGGGCCTTCTCGAGATGATACAGAAGTTTGTCATTATAATGGTTGCTTAAAGTTGGGATTTGCTCTTTTTCGCTGTCCAAAATGTTATTTGGTATGTTTTTTATATCTTACACATGTAAAAATATTAGGTATACACTATATAAATGAAATATACATATTATAATCTATTTGGTTATTTAATATTTTTAGAAAAAAATTAGTCCAAACCTTTATAATTTTTAACAATTCTGTCTATAGTCTACATTAGGTATTTACTCTTATAAATTACTTGGTCATTTTTTTGATTTATCTGCTAATGTATATATCTTTGAATACTACATTTCTACTATGTATACCTATTATTATATATCTAAAGCTTAATATTAAGGAATATAAAATAATTTATAAATATACTTTGATCAGGTTTATTACTGCAATGAAGACTGTATGAATAAAGATTACAAAGATGGACATAATGTGGCATGTCCAATTATATATTTCATAAAATCAACACCAGGAATCTCAAGAATGAATGAACTTGCTATGAAGTGGTTTTTAAAAGACTATTTAAAAATGGGTTTAAAAAAATATTGTTCGATAGTTGATAAATTTTCTGAATCTAAAATTGATCCTATGACAAGGGGTTTTAATGAGATTGGTCAATATAAGTCTGATAATTTTTTAACGGCCTATTCTTTGGATAGTAAGGAAAACAAAATGCCAATAGAGGTTTTGTTTTTTTTTAACTGTATTGCAGTTGATATGTTGCATTATTTGATATTAAGTGGCTTCAAAATTCCAGAACGGTATTTGGGTAGTGTGGGCGCTTCATTGGTGCGTATTCTAACTGTTTTAGATTTAAATTGTAGAAAGTTAAACATCAATGCCCCTACTGTATCTTTTCGAATAGATAATAAATTTACTCTTGAAATAGCATTAACCTTGTATCCAACCATTTCCTTGTTCAACCATTCTTGTGATGCAAATATTAAACGGAGTGGAGAAATAACTGATAGAATAAGAGTTATGAAAGCAGTTCAACCAATTCCCAAAGGAACTCAGGTGATTATTTAGATAATTGTATCATTATTATTATTATTTTATGTTTCTCTGTTGGTCACACGCCACATTGTGGCCGCTACTATAAAAAATATTCTAATGGTATTAGTAATAAAAATAAATAATTCATAACCCAAAAATTCCATAACATTTGTATAGTAATAATAATGAATATGGACTGCAGTAACGTGGGGTTGCAGTATGTTTATCACCACCCTCTCAAATCACAAAAATTTGGAAATTATTTCCAGTTAGAAATTTATACAAGTATAAGATTTTAAAATTGAATACAAGTTTCCTTATAAGTTTGTCTAACTTCATTTAAAAAAAATTTATTTATTTATCTTAAAAAAAAAATTAACGATAAGTCAAATTAATTTCTCATGAGCGTTTTAAGTTCAAATTTTTTGACATTGGATACTCAGTCATAAAGTAATCATTTTCTTATTTTGTTGTAATTTATTAATGAATAACCAATACATCAATTAGGGTGACCCACCTGACAACTAATGTATGACAGAGGGGTACTTATTTGTCGAGATGCAATATACAGCAGATCTATTTCCCGCTTTTTACATTTTAACCAATGACCATAAAATCATGTTATTTTCGTATAAACTTCTGGTCGGCAGACAAGAAAACATGATTTTTGACTAGGTTTTACTAGATAGGTACCTATCTAATATATTTTTATTTAGTGTGACAACTGACAATTATATTGTTGAATAACTATATACCTTATATATTTGTTTTATTTTTTACCATCTAGTTATGCTGTACTTATGGAATAATTTTTAATAAACATAATAAAGAATCAAGGCAAGAAGTTTGCAATGATCGTTTTAACTTTGAGTGCTACTGCCAGCCTTGCATAAAGAATTGGCCAACATTTAATTTTATACCAAATCACCATTCTATATTGTATGATACATAAATGTATTTTATAATTGTAATTATGTTTAAATATTATGATTATTATATGTTTATAGAAATTATATTCTGAACACTAGTAAGGCAGATATAGTGTCATCCGAGTGCAAAAATTTTATGGAATTTACAAAGTCAGTGGAACCAAAAGATCATTGTCAGCATTTAAATTATTTATATTCATTTATTAAACTTTTGTATGATAATGTAGAACGACCATTTGCATTATATGAGAATTGTCTTGAAATTATATGTAGTGCTCATAGCATAAGTACTACTCTAATAAGTATTTGTGAACAATGAATATCTATGAATATCCATTGATATCTTAATTTTATAATAGCTGGTTTATTAATAATTAAGTAATTTTTAATTATATCAAAATTAGTAATTTGTGTTGAATTATTCTTAAAAGTGATTTATTATGATTTAAATGAATTATTTTGCTAATATTTTTTTATTTACATCAGATTCATTAATTATGTTACATTATATAAAAAAAATAAGTTTTTGTTATTGACTAGATTATTTACATTATAATATTATATTTGTATTGACTTAATATATGTCTAGATTTCTTACAACCCTATGGTTAAACTCTTAGTATAAGGTCTATACTTACAAGTACAACAGCAAATTTGAGGAAAAACTACATCTGTATCAAGTAAAAAATAGTTATAGTTAGTGTGACCACTGATCATGTGAATACAATGATATTATCATATTTTAATAAAGATGTTACACAAGAAAGAGAACTATAAAAAAAATGTGGTATGTTGGTGGAGGTACCATAATAATATACCTACTATATTATAATTTATAATATAGTGTACACATTTTCATTACAAACTAATATAGGTATCATGTTAGTCCGTGATCTCCATAACAATTAAATAACACTATCACCAGTAGCTACCTAAGCCAGGGCATAACTGGGGGATCCAAAATATAAAAATATTCATTCCAAAATATTTATAAAAAACGAAAACCATGACCTTGAGTAATTTTTGCATATTGGATCTTTATTACTAAATACAGTAAGTACAATATTACAATATTTGCGGTCTGATCCATATTATTCTATTATTTTATATAAAAACACAATAATTAACAATATTTTATAATGCTCCTAATTATTATTTTATAATAAAAATATAAAAACAAACATAGTGTGTTAACCTAGACAGTGTTATACTATCATAGCCATATTATAAATTATAATATTATATATTAAATATTTTTCTAAATATATATATAAATCAACAACTATTTGGATTTCGTCCACATACTGCCACTTTCTCAAATTTAGCTGCATACCTATAATAAATATTTAATGGATTCTAATATTCTTTTGAAAAAGATGGTCAAGTTGATGCTATCTGTACTATATTTTAGATTCTGAGCAGAGCGATGAATGTATTGATTTTACAATAATGTGTGTTTTTTTTTTTTTTTTGTGTCTGTCATCACCTTTTAGGACATTAAAGTGCTTGGATTTTTATCAACAGTAACTTTTCTGATAGGAAAGTGAATCTAGTTGGTACTTTGGGGGGTCAAAAGTAAAAATTTAATAGTATTTTCCAAAAGCGACATGAAAAACAAAAGAAAAATTAAGGAAAAACGGGAATTTTTACGCAAAATTTGTTTTCGAGAAAAACGATTTTTGGTTTTTGGTGTAACTCTAAAACAAATGAGCGTAGGCACATGAAATTTTGGCTGTATATATTACCATTTTCTATACACCATAACATTTTCCAAATATTTTGACTTATTTTGAGTTGTTAACGGATATTTCAGTTCCCATTTTTTTTATTTTTTTTTTCTACAAATATCAATAACATTTTATTTGTTGGGTAAAAAATCTTGAAAATTGAATACAAGGTTGCTACTATATTATTACAATGATATTTGAAAAATATTAAAAATCCTTAGTCACAGTTTTTATTTATAAGCATTTAAAGTCCAAATATTGACAAAATACGAAAAAATCACGAAAATTAGCAAATTATTTTGAATTGAAAATTCATAAAAAATTTTCTTTTTCAATCTAAGATTTGAAAATGTAATATAAAATTATCCATAAGTTTATCTACCTTTATCAAAAAAAAAATGTCTACAAGAAAGTCAAATTAAATTTTTAGGAGCGTTTGAAATTCATATTTTTACAACATTTGATATTCACTCGATTTCTCGTGTAACAATTTTCTTATTTTGTTGTAATTAAAAAAACGTATGACTACTGTAGATACTTGAAAATTTCACTGAATGTTTATATTGGTATTTTCTATACACGATAAAATTTTGAAAATAATTTGACTCTTTTTGAGCTGTTTACGAACGTTGTCAGTTTTCAATTTTTTTAGTTTTTTTTTCTATAAATATCAATAAAATTTTATTTGTTGGGTAAAAAATCTTGAAAATTTAATACAAGGCTGCTACTATATTGTTACAATGATATTTGAAAAATATTAAAAATCCTTAGTCACAGTTTTTATTTATAAGCATTTAAAGTTCAAAACTTGACAAAATACGGAAAAATCACAAAAATTAGCAAATTATTTTGTGTTGAGAATTCATAAAAAATTTTTTAGTTTTTTTTTCTATAAATATCAATAACATTTTATTTGTTGGGTAAAAATGCATGAAAATTTAATATAAGGCTCCTGATATATCATTTTAATAATAGTTGAAAAATATTAAAAATACACAGGCACATTTTTTTTTATAAACATTTAAAGTTCATATTTTGATATTTTTTTATTTTTTTATTTATTAAAGCTGCAACAACAATGATTATTAGCTCATGACACTATACAGTAATATTGTAATAATAGTTACAATGGTTTAAGATACATTCAATATGTGTTGGTTATGATGTATATTTATTATTTAAACATTGTTTTGGTGTTGCCTGGACTCATTGCTTCATTAAGATTTTCTGCGACGTCAAGCTGGGCTCTGATATTAATAAAGTTTCTATAGTGGCAAATTGTATGTTTAACTGTTAGAATTTATCCGCATGTTTGGCATAAGTCTGTTGAGTCCCGACCATACGGTGCATGTGAGTCAACCATAATGTGTGGTCGATTTGTGATCTATTTAGGATTACTTCCTGTCGTTTGGATACAGTGGTATGGTTGGCCAAGGAAGGACTGTATTATTTTAGAGTTAATTAGTTAGTTAGTTTATTTTTTTTTGAGTTTTGTGTGGAGGGTTGTCCACATGCGTTGTTCTTGGTTTAATATGTGATTTTCGAAAAGGAGTTTTAAGTCCTGGGCCGTATAGATGCGGATTTGGAGAACGTCAAGAGAGGTGATAGTTTAATTGTAAGGGGTGATGAGCTTTTTTCCGCGGGTGTATAATCATTATAACTGCATCAGGTATTCGGTTGCAATCTTATCGCTGCACTGCAGTTTTGTATATGTGCCTATACCGAGACGTAATTGTTTTTATATTAGTCTAGCTACTACAACACCAAATAGAACGAAGTGCCGTCGAGTAGCTCGTATTTTTCGAAAAAAAGTTCATTAGTAGAATGCTGCGGTGTCTGTGTGTTTCATTTTAAAGATAAAACGATACATATTTAAATTCGAAAGTAGATTACTATATTAAGGTTTAATCCTTTGTACGACGTTCTCAGCGACCACCTGCAGCAGCTTATCTTTACCGCGGGCACATATTGTTGTGTGCCCACTGTAGACAACACGTCTCTCTCAGCACTAGACAGTATCTTGACCAGGAGTTGAGGCCCAGCTGACCACTCCTGCTACTGCTGGCTGACACGTACGACTTTTCGCACACATTTACAAACCAATAGTCATATTATATAGGCACTAAGTTAGTGTACTCACACATATTTACATACTGCGGTTCATTTGTTCCTTCTTTTTCACCAAATATGTTTTTAAGAGTCGTTGGTTTGAATGATAATCTTCTAATTTTTCCGGAGACCTAAGACGACGACGATAATTAGTATAACAGCCAACGGACATGCGACTTTGAAACCACCATCCGGGGGAACTGTTACTTTACGTCTAATCACAACACGTGGCCGGAGCGTCTATAATACAGTGGCGGAGTTAACACCCGGGAACCTGGCATGTCCGACCGGCCCCGGACTAGGGGCCCCTGTGCAATAATAGGGATAACACTAGATTTAATAATAAAAAAAATAAGTGTATCAAATAATTATCTATAATACACCATATTTTAAAGTTTGTTATATAATTGACCGAATATTTGATATTATGCAGTGAGCTAAAAGTGCCAAATAAATGGTACTTCCCAATTTGTGTCGACGTTTATCGATTGTCGTCGACGTTTATCGACCCATGTATATTTTATCTTATATTTATCGTAAAGTCAAATTCTTGTATTTTGCCATTATATTTCTTTTATTGAGCGGTTTACGACGTACGAAACATCATTGTAAGAAACACGTCTTATTCTAAACTAAAAATGTATGTATTATTAATTAAATTATTAATTAGTATTTTTATAATAAGAATTATTAGATTATTGATATTAGTTTATAAATATAATTATGAAACATTGATAGGTAGATAGATAAATATGTTAATATTTTTATTTTATCTTTAGTTGAAAAATGTCTAATCGAAAAAGAAAAAGAAAAAGAAAGAAGGGAACTAGAAAAATGTAAATCTGACAGAAACAAAAAGTACTTGGGGATGTTTTTAATCAATTTGAAAGCTCTCCGATCACAATACCTGATCTTCTCAAAACGTTGATAAAAAAAATTTATTAACTACTCGTAAATCGGTTTCAAATATATCTACTTCACTTATAAACTGTTACGTCTGATTCATTTGAGTTAAATATTCATCAAAACCAATGTTCAGGTTCATCAAGTGACTCTCATTAAATAAACCTATTTATCTTTACATTGTACAGCTAATGAGCCGAAATTAAATTTAAAATAATTCCGAAATTATACAAAATTCAAAAACTTCTTTTGTAAAAGATAAAAATAGTTGATATAGAAAACACATTACCTGAAACTACTGACTCTAGCTGAGTGACAGATTCTTCCACAAATCGAATGTACAAAATGAATACTTCCAAACGATAAAGCACTATTTGACAATATTGTATTGTTCCGAACAAAAAAAAACTGACCTTATTTATCTAGGCCCTTGCCAACCTACTCAATCAGAATTATTGCAAAAGAAATTCCCAAATTATGAACAAAAACGAACGTCAATATGCATTTGATTCTAAATTTTATTTTATATAAACAAAAAGGACAAATTATCCGAATCTTACAAAAGTCATGGTTACATATTCCCCTAGAATCATTATGCTTATTGTCATTTTTTGTTGGATTTTTGGAGATAATGAAGCTAAGAAAAGTTCTTGGTATAGAGGTTTTACTGACTGGAAACACTTTAAAGATTCATATTCAGCGCACGCCCAAAGTAAAATGCATTTAAGGAGTTCTATAGCAACATTAATTTAAAAACTCAAAGACATTAAAAGTTCTTTGTCGAATCAAATCGATGACGAAGTAAAAAAATGGAAAGAAATATTAACCATATTATTCGCACACTGTACGTACTTTATGTGCATCTGGTTTACCTCTTAGAGGCCATCGTGAAAATATGGTTCCTGGTAATCATGGAATTTATTTAAATATTATGATTTAATATTAGACATAATTCAACTCAACATAGATTTAGGTTATTTCCAGGCTTGTGATAATAGGATAAACGAGTTAGAACTTAGAACAACAAATTTTACGTCTCTTCATAAACTATTTGATTTCCTTCAACCATCTAAACTTAAAGATATTACTAATGATGAGTTAGATATACATACAAGAAATTTTAATTTCCAAGTATAAATGTTTTTCAACCCGACCTAAAACGTGATATAAGAACATTTATTGATTGTTTACTTTGTTGACGGTGTACAATGCCATGAGAATACAACATAGTGTTTTACACGTACTTGAAATTTATAACCGATTTGAAATTAGAAGATAGCATAAAAGAAATGCAACTTCTATGTAGAATATTTCTTACGTTACCTATTAGTACTGCCAGTGCAGAGAGATCAAAGATCATTGAAAAAAATCAAAGATTACCGTAGATCAACATTGATTGAGACCGCCTTAATGATTATGCAATGCTTTACATAGAAAGAGATACAGCAGAATTAATAGATTTACAATCTACCATCAAAATTTTTTCAGAAAAAAAAGCTAGAAAAAGTTATAAAAGTGAATTATTATAAATTATAATAATATTATGTATTATAAATAAGTGTTTTATTTTATATTTACGTTTTACATTTATTAATTTCGATTGTTTATACGAGTAGTAACATAAATTAAATAAGTTAAAGTATTTTATTATGTATGTATTCTTGAATTAATTTTAATATATAAATACTTCTCCCCCCCCCCCCAACCTGTTTACAACTTTTAAATAAGATATTATAATTAGGGAATAGGGGAGGCGTGGGCCCCAATTTTAAATGTCCCGACCGGCCTTTTTTTTTAGATCCCGCCCTGGTCTATAGACTCATACGACGATGTTTCAGACGGACTACACCCGAATTATCACCATGTGTTTGACGGTACCGAGCTACGCGGCTCACACAGGGGCGGTATAATCGTAATCGTGCTACCAAGGTAATAACATACCACAACGGTGCCCGTGTAGCGTATTACCCTGGTATACCTCTGCTTAACACGGTGTACCTATTGGCGCCCGCAATGTTAACGTGGTGTGTGTCCACGCAATGTAAACCTGGTTCACCATAGTTATGCACCCGGTACACAAATGGTGTACACGATTGCCTCGCACCTAGTGGATAGCGATCAGATACCGCTCGGAGGAAAAACGTTTTCACGAACCGTCAACCGAATTATCGCCAATTGGCGACGTACTGATCGACTCGCACAAGGGCGTATAATCGTGCTACGAGGATACACCAAACGGTGCACCGCTAGTGTATCCTGGGTTACCTATGTTTAACACGGTACCTTGGCGTCCGCATAGTTAACCTGGTGGTGCACCACGCACCGTATAACCTGGTTCGCCATAGTCTTGTACCCGGCTTACAATGGTGTACACGACTGCCTCGCTCCCAGTGGACAGCGGTCGGATACCGCTCGGTGGAAAGCCGGTCCGATCCATCATTGGATGGGTCATAGACTCTAAACTACGGTTGATGGTTGACTTGGTCAGAATTTCAGATTCCGTCAATGATTTTTGTCCGCGATGGTGGCCAAATTGGCCTAACTGATGTCTGGTTGTAATGATATTCAGCTTCGTCTTATCTGTTACGTAGCGATCTTCCTACACTATCGTTCAATGTCCAACCATGTTTGACTGATGGACACAGAAGACGACTCAGCTTTGGACGTAACCGCTACCTAATATTCTAAAAAATTAAAAAAATTAAAATGTTTTCAAATTTACATTTGTGGTAGTGATGATGCTATCGAAATAAACGCAAGAATGTATGTTATGTTTATTATATTAAAATTTAATGTTTATTTTTTATTTTATTAGAAATAAACATCTATTATTTTAAAAACGAAAAAAGATGGTCAAGTGGGTGTCGCTCTGCTGTACGGTAGGTTACAAGTGGGTCACTGCAATGGATGGTGTTCAATTTTAATTCAATGATATAATATCATTGTTAAAAAAAAAACGATTCTGAGCGAAGACAGTTAGTCGGCAAATGATATATTGATGTTACTATAAGTATATTTGATGATATTATTGTAAATAAACTATAAAGTTATTTATATATTATAACCTATTCACTTGAAACCTATTTTAAATTTCAATCCTTACTATAACACCGTTGAACATTTTATACATTTAACTAAAAATAGTTATTAAATTTTAAATTTGATAAATTTAGTCAAATTCGAACTTTAAATGCTTAAAAAAAAATTGTGTCAATGTATTTTTAATATTTTTAACTTCTATTGAAACGGATATCATGAGCTTTATATTAAATTTTCACGTATTTTTATCAAACAAATAAAATTTTACAGACAATTATGGAAAAAAACTAAAAAATTGAAAGCTGGCAATGACCGTAAATAGCTGAATTTAAGTCGAGATATTTTGAAATTTTAGAAATGGTGTATTGAAACTGCTAGTATAAACATTCAATCAAAATTTCATGTATTTACGGTCATATGTCTTAGAATTACAACTAAAAGCAAAGATTTTGTTAAAAATCTATTTTTCGTAAAAATTCCCGTTTTTCCTTAATTTTGCTTTTGTTTTTCACGGTGCTTTTGAAAACTACAGGAAAATGTTAACTTTTGGCAACCCAAAGTACCAACTAGATTCACTTTCCTATCAGTAAGATACTATTGAAGACAATCTGAACACTTTAACTGTCTTAAAAAGTGATGAGACACAAAAAAAAAAAATTTAAAAAAAACACAATTGTAAAATCAATACATTCATTGCTCCATTTAGAATCTAATATGAAAAGTACCTAGGGTCTATATTGGACGGCAGTACGCTAGTTTGAGTATTTTTTATTTTATCATATATTATTCATCAACAATTTGTCTCAATATTTAGTTGCATGTTTATTACCATTATGATAATTAACAATGGAGCCAACGTATTACTTGAACACACACATTATGACATGCGAGACAAATAATAGTTAAAAGATTTTTATTTATGATGTTAAAAAAAATACATTAGGTATGTTATTTATTAATAACCGAAATCATTACCGAACTTTTAATTTATTTTTTTACATTATGTAATATGAATTTTTTTCCTTTTTTTTATTATATTGGTGGTTTTATATATTATGTTAGTACTTTTCTTATTGACATTTTAACACCGGACTCGAGAGAGAGAAGAATAGCAAAATACACTGTTTCTCAAATATAACTAACTATGAACTCTAATATTTACTACGATAACTATAGGTGGTTAAGGATTTGGATTTTGACAAACGATTTTAAACATAATAAACGAGACCACGTGTAAATTATTTAACTAAGAGCCGGTTTTATTACATTTGGCTTATCAAATCCATCCTAAGTGCACCTATCGTTCTATAACTAATTTTACTACCTACGTTAAGTGATATTAACGCAAGTAAAACATAATCTAACTACAACTTACCATAGTTTTTACATAACTACGACCAGCAGCCACATCTTAATATTGGTTGAGGAATTAAAAAAATTGATTTTACATTATTTTACTTTAAACACTATAAAAACCAAAGTTAAAAACTTATTGGATACAATTTTGAAGACAATTCATTGTCGACACATTACAATATAAATAAACAAATTTTATTCGATTAAACATTTACAAAGTGTGTATCGTCGTCACAAATAAACAATTTATTCACCAGTTTCTTATAATAATAATAATATTTTTAGCCAGCAGAGTATTATACAATATAATAATATACTATGTTTATTTAGGTACTAGCCAACACAATATAATAGCAACATAGAGTTACGACATAGAATTTATACATAATTATATGATAATAATAATAGTAACCAGTAACCACGGTTATTTCAGATAACCTCGATAGTAACTGCAGGTAAGGGCCCAAGTATAAAATTATATGTAAAAAGGCTATTTGTATTGAGATAAAAATGCAATTGTAATGTAATGTAATGTATTATATAATTGTTAGGGCGTTTTTTTCAGTTTTATTATGGGCTGGTCAAACATTTTGCCCACCCTCTCAAAAACTGAAATGACGGCACTGATTTTGTATAGGTGCCTATATATGCCCTTTAATATAACGAGTTGATAAAATACGATAACAGTGATAAATTAACAAGGTACGCTTACAGGATAATTAATAATCGTATTATAATCGTATGATAGAAGTCACTACCTACATTTTATATTTTAATATTATTATAGTGTACCTGCACTATATTTACTTAAGACGGTAAGTCTTTGCCCTTACGATAAAAGTCACTATACCTACGGTTATTCTCAAATGAGGTTGGTCACAACTAGGTTTGCACGAGCAAAAGCTGAAATATGACATTTTTCTCAAGGATTGTGGGCAGTTCGCGTTTTGCCCGTGCAATTCCGAGGGTTGGTCGATTTCGACTTTTGTCCGTAACATATTATATAATAATGTTTATATTAAAATTGTTGTTTAAAAAATAATCTCAGATATATCCTTATACTTACAAATATCGTAATATGGCAACTTTATTATATTACAACTTATCTAGTAGGTACTTCCCCATGTAAACAACGCAGAAAACATTAAACTATGCGAATTATAACAATGTCCAACGAGATTTTTTTAATTTTATACCATTTTGGCCATCGATTAATTTTGTGTTCAATTTTATACATATTACACGTGTTATAGACTTTAATACTTATAGAAACACGGACCACAAATATACCTATTACATTTATATATTAGTGTCAAACAAGTAACAACCACATCATTATGCCATAAATTATACAATAATAATTTACCTATACTATATATAAGTAGGTACTATAATATACTTATAATACGGCTATACTAGTTTAATATTATAAGCATAAACAAGGATGTATAATATAATTTGAGCGCTTATAATATATCGCATAATATTATTTATTTAACAATATTACATTAATAATGATTAACTGCTATTGTAAAAATACATCAGTAGCCTTGTATTACATTTTCGCGTTTTTTGACCTAACAAATAAAAATGTATTGACATAAAATAAAATTTGAAAAATTAAAAATATCTGTAAACATCTCAAAACGAGTAAAATATTTTGAAAATTTTATCAAGTATAAGAATCGGTAAAATAAACAGATGGTGTAACTTTCAAGTATCTACGGTTATTTGTTTTTGAGTTACAACAATATAAGAAGATCTCTGCATGAGAAATCGAGTGAATATCCAATAATGTAAAAATTTAAACTTCAAATGCTCATCAAAATGTAATTTAACTTTCAGGTAGACATTTTTGATAAAGGTAGACAAATCTATAGAAAATCTTGTATTAACATTTTAAATCTTAGATTTAAAAATAAAATAAAATTTTTAACTCAAAATAATTTGTATATTTTCATGATTTTTACGTATTTTGTCAAAATTCAAAATGCTTATAAAGAAAATATTGTGATTGTATTTTCAATAATTTTCAACTGCTATTGTAACAATATATTAGGAGCCTCGTATTAAATGTCAAGCTTGCTGATCCAACGAATACAATTAATAGTTAATAAAAATGAATGACTCTAAACTGCTGTAATAACTAATAAGTTGTTTTCTGATGGTCAGAATAAAAAAAGATTGAATGGGGATATATCCCCTAACCTTCCCCCCTGAGAATGCCACTATATATAATCCCGGGCCCTATTGATTGCTAAAAATGTATAAAATGATTATGGCTAATATTAAACACTACAGCAATGTACTTATTTTGCCTATACAATACGCCGGGCAACACTTTATGCTTGCACACAAATATCCAGGTGGTACCAATAAAAAATTTCATATTATTTATATTTATATTTTGTATACCTATACCACAATTTTCAGTATATATAATATATACCTAGATTATTGGTAGGTATTAAATATTCTACAATAATTATAATATATTTTATTTTATTTTTGATTATAATATAATAATACATTTTAATTAAATAGGTTGTCAATTGTTATCAAAACTTACCTATTGTTAGATCCAGAAGAATTAGTAAGAATTAGTACAGAATTAGTAAGAACTAAAAAGTCTAGAACGAAGATTCAAACATCGCTAAATATAAATTTTTTTTATGAATTTCTAACTCAAAATAATTTGAAATTTTCAATATTTTGACGAATTATGAAAATGTTTTAAACTAGCAGAAGCTCACGAGAAATTACTATGGATTTATGCTTAACAATTTTTTTAATTTCCACTAAATTTTGAGGAACCTTCTATTACATTTTCAAGGATTTTGATCAAGCAATATATTTTTTATCGATAACAATAATTTTAAAGGAACTAATAATTATGATGAGAAATATTAAATAGTGCAACAGTATTAAAAATAGTTTTAAAAGAATTGTTAAAACTTAAAACCATATAATATATGAGCAACAGAGAATTTTAAAAATGAGGATACATCAATAATTAAATAAAACTCTTACAATTAATTAATGTCTATGGTTATTTAAAGTATAATAAATCATGATTGATTCTAATATAATACATCCATGTTTCATTGAGGTAATTTTTGGTTATTAACACTAAATAAGTATAAAAAAAAACCCTCAAATTCTTTATATAGGTCCATAAGAAACATTTAAAATTATATAAATAACAAATACACTTATCTATTTTTAATGAGGATATTTGGTCATTATAATTAGCAACATTTCTGCATATTATATATTAATGTAAATCATAGAAGTTAGATAATTGTTTAAAACAAACATATTTGTGTTTTTGTGCGAAAAAAATTAAAGTAGATGTATTGTGTTTAATGATTACCATGCAAAATAGCACATTGCTTCATAATTAGTATTAAAAAACCACGAACACAAGATAATGATTTAGATCAGGGATACCGAACCCAAATTTAACTATTAATTTGAAACAAATATATAAAAATACAATTATTTCCAAGGTATTTAAATTTCCTTCTTTTATTTTTAATTTTCTATGGCCCTCAGAATAAAAAAGGCTGGGCCTCACTAATGTAGATCGATATAATAAATCTATTAATATACAGAAAGTGCGGCTCAACAAAACATAATATTAAACAATAAATAATAAGTCCTTAATATCTTTATTTATTTGTCTTATAAGGTTTGTGGTGAATTGACGCCGTGCAACATACCATCCATGTGTTTCATTTCTGAAAGGTAAAAAGACATATAATTATATTTTCAGTTAGATTAATGGTTTTTGTTGTAGTTTTGAAGAGAACACACAAACACCATTGAATAAGAAAACAAAACAAACAATTAGTTCTCAAATGTTATATTGTTAAAAAAAAAAAAATTATCAAAAATATTATAATATAATAATAATATAATAAAAATAAATAATGTAACACAGTAACATATAGTCTAGTATGAATTAACAAATAATTAGTATATGATGATGACAACAAAGCAATACCTCTTGCAAAGTAAGCTAAAATATTTATAAAGAAACCCTTGTCATGACGTGATAAGGTAGTAATGATCAATAATGGGCGCAAGAGGTCACAAGCGTATTAAGTTTAAGAATTACAAATGAATGCAGACTTTCAAATGGCAGTCAGTGTGTTAAAAAAGCTTATTACATTTTTCTAGTATATGAAAAAAGTATTAAATTTTTTATTTCTATGAACATAATGACCGTAACCACTAAAAAAAAAAGAGAACTTGCTATGCTTTATAATAAATTAGGTAATTGAGTAAATCATTATAATGGATGTGTTAAATTTAAATTCAAATTCAATGATAAATCATTGTATACTATGGAAAAACAATTATAAGTCGAGACAACCTATATTTCAAAGGATATTTTATTATATATTTTTATTACTATTATAAATTTATTTTTCTATTATTAATATGGTAAGTTGAACTAATTTTCAAACTTGAATATCATAGCATTTGTATGGTTCTAAAAATATGATGACGGAAAAAAATATTCAAAAACACATCATTATAGAACCAATACATTCATCGATCTGCTCAGAATCTAAAATGAAATGAGTATTGAAATATTTATCTTTGCATTTTTATTTTATAAATTTACTACTTCTAAGACCTCAAGCTAGTTGTTATATAAATACTTACAAAATTTAATAATTGAATGCAAAACGAATTGATGATAGCTCCTGTAGTTGGAATAAATATATTGCTATGTGTACACATCCAATCTGAATGATTTGTTGGACTAAGTGATGCTAAAGCAGACGTTCAATACAGCACAACTCCAAACACAGCAGCAATGGCAACCACAATCTTAAAAACAAAGAGGATTTGAAAGTTGATTAAATTAATACTTAATGTTACTAATAGTAAAAGAACAGATATTCTAAATAAATGCAGCAGAAATATTCTTCCAGAGTCACAGTTGGTTTGACAATTGCCTGTGACTATGTTCACTTTGGTATGATTAGATCCAGCTAAACGTGCCAAGTATTGTAGCCTTAGATGTTCAGCTTCAAAAGCGAATCCTGTCAATCCCCTGCATTGTGTAGTGGTAGCTGAATATCGTTTCCACAGTTCAAGAAATAAAGTAGCTTAAAAATGGAATATATTTTAGATAGTAACATTTACATTGATGAAAAATATATATTAACTAACCCCTAATTAATAAGACAAATTTCACAGTCAGATTGTTATCAAATAAATATGTTAACCTTGCGTAAAAACAATTGTTTGAAAGTTCCCAATAATCACATGTACAGTCACACAATGGGCACATTATTGTGTCTGTTGGATTACAAATATCAGAACTCAACCAAAACTTGTATTTAATAAAATATAAATCAAGTTCAATATACTACCTACAATGGTAAATAATATGAAATTACCTAAATCTATTATAAGGAAAGATTAAGATACCATAAAAAAATACAATTAAACACAAAATAGTAACTAAAATTAACAGATGTACAGTAATTATTGTAACCATGTGAAGATGCGTATTTCACACCTAGACACTTTAATCTGATCAATTGGCTGTTTACGAATCCATTTACTCATCATACCTCATTCATGAATTTTCAGTAGTACCCATGTTTTCACTAAAAAAGAAATTATAATTATTTTTATTTATTTTTCACTTAATAAGTACATAATAAATATTACAAAATACATAACAATAAATACCTACATAGAATGCATCACAGGTTTATATTTATTACATTTACTGAATACAAATATTCCATAAAATCGAGTCTACTAATAACTGTCAAATTTTGCAGGACCAACTCAATACTTTTAGGCTTTCATCTAGGCTTATTTCTTTATCTTGATAAATTCCAAGTTAGTTCCATTTACAGATCTCGCTCTCCTATTGTTTTCTCTTATACTCTAAATTAATTTAACCCTTCACGCTGGATGCTAGCTGACCAAAATGTTCTTAGTTCTCTTCTTCCCAACAATATGGATGTTTGTGAACTTCTTTAAAATATAAGTATAAGAGTTAATTTTAAAAGTCCCTATTATTTTCCATACCTACTCACACCACTTCTTATGGACATTACATCAGATGTTTCATGTCATTGATATTACATATTTATTTTATTATGTAAGTTATTTTTCTTTCTTTTCTATTTCATTACTTAATTGATTATTAATATAGGTATCCTAACTTACAAAACACAATTTAATATGTTGTATAATTTTGTTCTAAGTAAGTGTACAAATAATTAAATGGTTTTAACCAGGTATTCTAATACAATTTTGGTTTGATCATTGGTTAATAGCCAAAATAAATGTCTTATCTGTGATCATAATATCTAATATCTAGTCATTAGTTTGGATTACAATATTTCAAAATACATTATCGTTCATTGAATGAATGATAATACATTATAGGCATAGCAATAATAGTGAAACAACATATATAATATCCTAACAGGCTAAAATCCTAAAGAAAACTATATATATAATAATATATATATAAGAAACCTTTAAGAAGAAAATAATTTTATTTGAGATATTTAAATATTAAATTTTGCGTGGATATAAGTATAATGAAATTTAAATCGATGTAAAGGTGTCAAATATTTTATTATATGTTATAGATTATAATAGAATATTATGACTATTTATTTTATCAAATCTAAGTATTTTTTTCTATAAAAGTAAAATATGTTTTATTATTAGTGATAAAATAATTCTATAATGTACAATAAGGGACTTGTTGTTTAGCATTATAAATACTTGTTTAAATAAATTTAATAAAATATAATACTAATATATTACTAAACACGAGAATCTGGTTAATGTTTAGTAAAATAAAAAATTTGATTCAACTTTAAAAATCAAGATTTTATACTTACTTCATATTAACACTTTTTAACAGTGTACCTAGCACTGTTGCATCAAGATATATACAAAATGTAGATCAAAGAATATTAAATGGTATACTTCAATATTTGTACCTATCAACAATAAACCTTTTTTTCTGAAAACTGATTTAATTTAAGCTTTTTTGGGAATTCGCAAAGAATAAAACACATATTAGGCTGGCTTATTCAAATTTAACAACAAAAACTTCTCTCATTGTAAATATAAAAAAAAATTTAATTGTATTACAATCAAATAATCATACACAATTAATATAAAAAAATATATGCACCACATATGGTTTAACTGTATTAAAAAGTAACAAAGTTATTAAGACAAAAAGGAATATTATATTAATAATCCAAACAAATGATTAACTTATGTTCTCTTACTTCAATTTGACTCTATACCTAGTTAGTAATAAGCGTGTTGGAGAAACCGAGACACCAAATCTTTGTGTAGTATTATTTAAATTAATTAATAGCCCAACTAGTTTTCTTAATTTCATGAACTAAAAAAAGAAAAGTTATCAAAATGTTCTACTCTATGAAAAATGGTGAAGGTGTTTTGTTAATTTACCCAAATAAAATATGATAAAACATTTAAAATGTAAATTGAGTTTCTATAATATTATACTTACATCATGTAAACGCCTCCATCTAAAAGACACTGAATTCCGACACAATTGATGTCCACTTGATCTTTTCCCCAGCTAACTCTCTTTAAAATGAAATCTATTACTACTGTCCAAACTTCTGCCTAAAACAATTCTGGATCATCATCATTAAATCTAATATATAAAATATAAATTAATATACATGTTATAAAATATAGTTGTGGTTGCAAATTTGCCATAATGATATCCAAAGACTATCCATTACTTTTTTCCTGTGAATACAGCGGAGTCAGAATATGCTTGGTTGACACCGAATGTTCAAGGATAACGAGAAACCCATCGCGGGTTCGGATCCAAAAGGTTCTATGAAAATATTTTATTATTTTTTGATTACCAAATTTCTTCTCTATCAACTGTTGAAAATTGAAAAAATACAAATTCTGATTTAATTTAAAAGGTTTTGATACCTAACTTATACGTCCAAATCAAATAATTATTATAAGCTGAAAAATATTTAAACACATTTAAATTGGCTTTTCTGGAAATTTTCAAATTTTCAAATTTACCCATGAAACATAAATACTAGTATTTTGTATTTATACTTAATGGTATAACCTTTTAGTTTTAAGTTGCAGGTCAAAGGTACGTAACTGAAAAACGAAATATAAATTTAAATAAACGTCTCGGACAAAATATTATTATTTATTATACTGAGATGACAATATTTATAGTCTGTTCGCGAGCCCGACGAGCGGTGGTCGGTGCGTCGTAAACATAGAGTACTCTGTGGTCGTAAATCGTACTTCGTAGACCACAAAGCATGACACATTTGTCATGCCACAAGGGCTAAATAATAATAATTATTGTAGTGACGGACTCGCGGCGCGGGCGTTGTGCTTTTTTTGCATAGATACATTTCGGGACAAGTACCCCAAACCCATATAAAATATTAAAATGGTTGCGCACTCAACCACGGTCGAGGTGTGTTGACCATGAACTAAGAATTATTATTATTATTATTTATTAAGATAAAAAATTGGTTATCATATTATCTATTACTATTTATTATTGAATATTGTTCTATGATATTGTATTATTATGCAACGTAATTTTTCTTCTAAACACCTACGCGGTGCGTAAATAATGCGTAAATACTAAATACACCCATGATATGTGTTATGGGGTAAAAAAAAAATATCTTTGCAAGTTAAAGACTCTATTAAAAGCCGCGGCTGACTATTTATTTTCTACTTAATACTTTATTTAAAATAGTCAATCTTAACTCGCGCAAATTCGGTGGACAGTGATGCAGCCACTGCGCATCGGCTTATGAATTTTCGTTTTCAGTCACCTAAAACTTTCAACTTAAAACTACCTTATACCATGGCTAAATAGACTACAATTTTAATCATGCCTTATACGTTGTATGACTTTGTAATACAACGAATGGTTATGTAATAAATAACCAATCAATAGTGGAATGTTACTTGCAGTATACAAATATATGTTTACTCATATAATATTTGTTATAGGTACCTATAAATGCAGTGAGTGAAATATTTGTATAATATACATTATACCTTCTATTTATCAGTAAAGATTCTTAATCAGTTCTCTTGGAATGGCACAGAAACTTTTTCCGTCTAATAATTCATCTAAAAAAAAAAATACAACTACATCTCTTCCTAGAAGATTTCCAGAATTTCATTACAATGAACGGTCGATGAATTTGTTTATGGAATAGAATTTATAATGAGTATACACATGTTTACAGGTAAAATTTAAAAAAAAATTAGTTCATACATGTTTAAACTAAATGTTTAACTTTAATATTTTTAGATATACAAATTTAAGCTGGAATACACTGAATAAGAAACCTCTAATATTGAACAAATTACCTATTATTCAAAACATTGCTGGTCAAATGATGCAATATCAAAAAACACAGTATTTCAATAATCCTATTGATGTTACTTTACAGAGAATAATGTTTTAAGCAAAAGTTGTCTAAAAATGTTTGTGGGATATTGTTTGTGATATAATCAAAAAAGGCTTTGCAATAACAGTTTTATAGTATTCTATAGCCAGTGGAATTATTTGAACTTTTCATTCGAAAATCAAAGTAATACAAGTCTTAAGTTAAAGTAGTTACCTAATAATATACCTATTAAATAAATAAATAATATTATATATTGTTTCACATCACTAACAAATAGTATGCATCCTTTAATTAGGTGATTTATAGATGCATTAAAAAAAAGAGAGCATTAACAGATTAAAAATCAAACAATATGTTGAGGGCAACGAGCCCCCAAAAAAAATTTTACCAATATAAAGCAGCTAAAATAAAAAAAATATGTACCAATTATAACAATAATACAAATATTGAAGATTTTATTCGTGGAATTGCATGCAATTTTAAATTGTAAGTTTAATTTTTAGTGTTTTTCATTAGTAATAAGGATTGTAAGGAGACCGTGATATATGACGTACAAATCACAATATTTTCATCAATAGATTATAGAACTGTGAAGCCTACATTATAGTTGCTACCTTAGAAATAATATTCATGGAATAGCTCTGCTGCAATAACTTATACAGTTGTACAATTCTATAAGTCATGTGTATTATATTATACTACTGCACATTAAAGTTTTAAACATTAAGATTCAAAAATAAAAATCATAAAACAATATTAAATACATAATAAATATACATTAATAGGTATAATTCCTAATACTTATATTCTTGTAACAGCTTGTCTTCTCAAAATATTTCTAAAATTGAGTTATTCACTTAGCACAATTTTATAGAAACATTAAACATTAATATTATGGTTTTAGAATGTTTAGTATTTTAGGGATCATTATTGAATTTTTAATTTACTGCTTATAATATAGTTTCTAGGTTGATATTGATATCCAAAGTAAATATACAGGAAATTCGATTTTGAAAAATTTTTCAATATTACGCTTCACGATTTGTCACTAGGTTATATTTGAAAGTCTATTTGCATATGCAATGTAAGGTACATTTTATACCTACTTAAGATTTAATACTAGCTTAGTATAATTCTCATTAACTTAAGAATGTCAGAATCATAAATTTTTTATACCTACATGAATAAGTCTAGAATGCATATTATAATATTACAAATAAATTATTTCCAATAGGTAAGTATTATTGTACTAATATTTTGTATTATAATAATATACCATAGAAAAAAAAATGATAAATTCAATTAAAAAAACTGTTGAAATATGATTCCCATAAAATGTATATATAGTAGGTATAATCTACATTATTTAATACCTACCTACAAATACCAGGATTGGTGATCTTAGAGTTTAATTAAACATTTTTTTTGTTAATATCTATTTATATGTTATAAAATAGAAAATTTCTCACAAGTTATTAATTTTTCAGATTCAAAAATATTGATTAAATTATATTTTTTATATAGTGTATTCATTCCTTTGTAAAAAAAGTCCATTCATGACGAAAATGGTAGAAGAGGTTTTACTAATTGAAGTGTGAAATTCACAAAATGAATTTGTTATTGTGGCACTAACTTCTGTGGACATTGAATCTATACAATTAGGAAGGTATTTACTTAATAATAATATTTGTAATGTATGAAGTCAAATATAACTAATAAGTATTGTTTTAAATTATAGATAGGTATTGACTTTAACAGAATATACAATAAAAATGACTATATAAATTGAAGAAGTGTCTCTAAAACGCATTAAAATATTGAATGAACAGATAAATAATAATGCCAACACACCAGATTTAACCAATAGTAAGTACTCCATAAATTACAGTTTAAAATATATTATTTTGTTTATTTTACTGGTACACAAAATTTAAATATTCAGACACTCCTTTAACAAAAATTATAATAATATATAATGATGAAGGTATTGAAGTGTTTGTTCAATTATTATGATTTGTTTAATTTTTGGTACCTACACAAATTCACAATATTATAAATATGTTTAAAGCCATAGATAGTAGGTACTTTATCTTTTAGTAACTAACAGATACTATCTAATAAAGGATAACATTTTAAAATAAATACCTACCTATTGGCAAAGCTGGGAAAAAGTTATACACTTTTTTTAACTAGTTAAAGTTAAGCTACTCTAATATAAAAAGTAACTCAGTTAGAATATAAGTTAGTTTCTGAAATTTACCAATTTCAACTGTCAACTGATAGTTTGATCAATTATTTCAAATTAACAGGTTATAATCTCATGGAATATCAATCATTTGAATATAGAAAGTTTAACAAAATAAGAAATTGAAAAATTCAATAAATTAAAAAAAAAAACTATACAATATAATATATATTTATACAAAAATTGAATTCAACTAGTGAAGTTACAAAATTACTATGAATTAAAACTAACTATTTAGTGCCCAGCTTTGCCTATTGAGCAGGTACTGTATAGACATATTATAGTACCAGTATTATTCACTGTAAACAACTTTTTATAAATAAGATTACATACCATTCAGATAATTTCTAACCATTTTTTAAATTACTGTATTTTCAGATTTAAATTATCTGATAATTTTCTACTTAGAAAATGGACATGAGACGAGAATAATATTATGTAAAATATGGAATCAATGATTCCCAAAATGCAATCATAAAAACTGATGAATCACTATTGGATATGGAAGCACTTTTAAAATAAATAAAAGAAAAGGATCCCATCTATAGATAATATTTTAAGAAAAGATTGGCTACTAGAACTTAAAACTCTAGCTGGAGTGAGAGCACTATATAAAAGCAGTCTTTCTCTCATCCATATTCCGGACCGCGACACCTTATTTTATTAAAATAGGAATGCCCTATCCATTCTTATATTATCTATAGTCCTATCCAGCCATGTATATTGATTGTTGGTAGTTGGTACATTATTTTCTCTGAAACAAATTTTGATATATTTTAATGCAGTCATATACCTACCTTCATTAAACAAATTTCTTCAGAACTTAGGGGCTAAGGTATAATAGATTTGTTTTTATTTAACTATTTGTTTTCATCATACCTACGTACTTTCTATAATAATATAATATTTATTTTATTCAATAACTATTCATGCTTTTATATTATTTTACTGTCATATTTTATACATCATAGAGTATGAGAAAAATTATGCCTGAAAGTCGAGGACACTATATTAATAAAAATCAATCTGGACTTATTTAAGGCCCGTGATACCGGTGAGAACGTAGCTGTGGCTACCAATCTGACCTTAACTGACCACAAGCGAAAGCGATCATCTTATGAAGATGATGACCATAATCGAAAATTTTCTCGAACCTTAAGAGCCGCACTCTTGATTATGCATATTTAAGATTTTCCAGCGCTTATTTGGTTGGTTTTTAATGTTTGTAATTCCGAGTTCTAGTTATAACTTATTTTGATGTAATTAAAAATATTATTCGCGAGTATTTGAAACTTTTTAAGTATACCAATTATTAAATTGTATACACACAATAACATTTTAAAATGCAAATAATCACTAAAAATTAGTTTTACTTAGGTACTTTATTACCACTATAATGTCTAATAATTAAATTAATTACATTCAGCACAATAAAATCATAAAATATACTTAGTAATTGATATATCATACATAAGCCGTCAATTTCGTTAATTCTACTAAAATTAAAACAGCCCTTCTTTCCCTGTGTAATAACTGTATTGTCAATATCATATCTAGACATCATGCCGAACGATAATGTGTCAAATAGTAATGACAAGACAACTATTGTTCAAACTGAAGCACATATAGTATCTAGTGTAATATGTCACCGTCATCCCAATAGCACATCATTTATTGAAACACGGTCCAGGAAGGAAAGCACGATTGCCTAAAGTAGACTCAAATAAAATTAAAAAAACCTTTCTCTCACTCTCTAGAGCCGGTGAAAAAAGAAAAGTCTACCACCTGAGGATACTGACAAAAAGTTTAAAAAAGTAACAAAGGACAATTATTATTTCATTCAGTAGGTTTTTATTAATATATTGTAATTTTAATAAGCAAAACATGAAAACTTTTCATTGTGGGTTCAACGTATCAACGTGATGTCGCGAAAGACGGTAATGTCTCTCCTTACTTCTCGCCCTCCCCTCCACAACACATCGACCAATTAGAGGTAGTGTACGGTGGTAGGTGGGACACTGCTATCTCCAAGGAGAAATAAAAATTATTTAAGCAAAGTGCTGCACTTATAATGCACTAACCATGTATAGATAACAAGTACCCATAGTACTCAGAGAGCAGATTACAAATGGAAAATTTAAAAATAAATAAACACCAATTTCGAAGCTATTATGACTAGTGAATGATATTTACGTCACATTTTTATGATTTTAATAATTTAAAAGCCATATTTTTAGCAATGACGTATAAATACGTCTTAAATAAGTGAAGTATATCATAAATTCATAAATAGGTTAGTTTATATTATTTATAAGCAAAACAATATAAAATGAAAAATACACATAGGCAGTAAACGTATATATAAAACGTCAATGCTCTTTTAGACACATATAATTCTAGAAATTGTTCGTCAAATTACAGAATAAATAAGGATATAATATTATTATTAAGCAAGAATGCTGGTGTATACTGTATTAATAAGTGTTCTTCCGTGTCCTTTAGGCTTTAACAATTTATATTAGTGTCTATTTCTGCTGTACTTAACTTTTTTGGCTTACTAACCTGTCTTAGTAATAAATATTAAATACAATTTTCAGTTCTGAAAATCCGACCTTTGACATCAGACTTACCATCTAGAGTTTTAAAAGATATCAATATATGTAAGCTGAATAGAAAACTGGAAAAGAATGTAAAATTCAAATTATTTATTTTATTTTAATATAACATGAAGTCTTATATTATTATAAATGACATTGGAGAGTACAATTCAAACTCCAGTACGATGTCCGAGTGTAATACAATTTGGAAAATTTGAAGTGGAGACTTGTTATTCATGTCCATTTCCACAGGAGGAGAATTCTCCGAGATTAATATTTTGTGAATTTTGTTTAAAATACACTAAATGTCAATTAATTTTTAGTGTTTTTATAGTAGTCTACCATAATTATATTGTAATAATGTTCAATTAAACATATTAAGGGCTTTCATTTAAATGGTTATTTTTCAAAACTAAAACAAAATGAAGAATATTTTAATATGACTTGTATCGTAATCATGCCACAGTACCGAAAACCTCAATATTAATAATATGTATTATTAATAACAATTTTATTTTAGGTTTAATGAGACAAGATATTATAGACACTTTCAAATCTCTGCACATGGTTGTGGAAATCTATAGAGAAATGACAATATGTATAGACTGGAAGGTTGTAGATTCTCACATAAAGAAGAAAATTGAACTAAAACAAGTTCACATTGCACCAGATTGGTTGAGGTGGACACCATCAAATTTACCGGATGGCCAAGTTAGTTTTTCCTGATAAAAAAAAAAAACAGTTTCAATTATTATAATATTTTTTTTTAGAATAACCGACATCTTGAAGAACCTGTTTTCATCAAGTGCATTCCAGGTGGCTAAGCCTAGTGTACGTGTGCGTGGCCGACATGTACCTGGATTACACTCGGCTTACGTGGTCAACACTATCACGCTCACCTTCACGATGTTCCTGGCCTTCAAGATTTACACTTGCTGGACGACGACGGTGGCATGTACCGCAACTATCTGACATCGTCGGTGTTCTGCCTCACGTCTATAGTCATCTGCTTCCTGTGGCTTCCCGAGACCAAGGGCAAGCCGTTTAGCAAGTACGCTGATGTCTGTTGATTGGTGATTAATAAAAACACCATTCCGGCTTGGGTAAAATTACATACAATGTATATTGGAAAGGTGTTTTTCTAGAATATTTAGATAAACACAGAGGCATTGACAACATATGCATCAATAATGTTAGCTATGAAACTGGTAATTTGAAAACATTTAGTTAGAAACTTTTTATGGCGACGGGTGTCAATTTTCTTCGGACTGTCACGGTGTCCTCCACCAGGGCATGGCGGATACCTGCGGGTACCCACTTGAAAATTCTGCCAAACACAAAAACGTGTACCTCCGACCGTTCCCGTTCGTACTAAAAACCTTACAGTACTATCCTACATATAATGGTCTCAGTTTCCGGGCTTATGACCAATAAAAAAAAATAATAAAATAATGGTTATCGTTATTTTTTGAATAATATGTTTAAACATTGTAATAAATAATATTTTAAACGTTTTTGTTTTTATTTTTTGCTGATTCGATCATTTTTGTATTTTTTTACATTATTTGTATACTATATTCTTAAATTTCTTTTTTCGTTATGCTTATGTATTTCTAATAATGCGTCAAATGTAATTTTTTTAAATTTATTATTGGTGTGATTAAGTTATTAAACGAAATTTTTCTCTGTTTCGTTTTATAATTTTTATACTGCTTTGCTGTAATTTTCATAATATTATAATACTTTTTTATATATTCAACTTTTAATTACCTTTTTTTGTAACAATATAATATTATGTTTACAACTGTTGTTCAGTGTTCACATTATACCTAAAACTCATGCATAACAATTTTTTTTTGTTGGAATCTCAAATTTTTACATTATTAATTACTATTATTAATTTGATTTATTAAATTTACGAATTTTTCTTATATTGTTAAATAATTATGTAACTAGGGCCGGCTACATAGTGGTCTGAAACGTAAATTTACACGGCAAAATTTTAAATTTAGGAGTTTTGCCCCTTACAATATAATATTATCAGTATTTTGAAAATGCCGCCCACTTATTAAATTGCTGCTTAAGTGCGCTCTAGGCGTGTGCATGTCGCTTACCCCTTGAGTCGGGCCTATTTATGACTATAATATATTTATACTATACTTTTTCTTTTTATTATATAACAATTATTTCAATATATTATTGTATTTTACGTTCATCTAGTATTATAATATTAATATTTATTCATACCTATATTATATTGTTTGAACATTATTGTGAATGACATTCAAAATACCTACCTACATATATTTTTTAAACGTCTACATAGTGGTCAAATCATAATAACTACATAATATACCTGCTGTTACGAATAATGACGACGATGACGACTCGGGTGACAATAGCACTTCAAAGTGTGTTTGTATATAATACCTATGATGTACACTATTGTATAAGACATAATAGTGTATAACATTACGAATTTTACACTATTTTATGATAATATTATTATGTTGGTTTCTTATTGATATATTTTTTCGATATTTTTATATTCGATTAGATAATCTCGGATGACTCTGCATACCAGATATCGATTGAAAAACTAATTCGACCATTGTACACTGCAGTTAGGTAAGCAGGATTACTACATAATTGAACCACCTGACGACGACCAAGACGTACCAATACTCGAGTATATAATATGACTCCAAGGAGATGATTCATAACGGGTGGTACCTATTCAATTTTCAATGTAATTTTTCATGCCAAGTGTCATAGGTAATATGTATGAATAAATAATTGGTATTTAATGACTAGTCCATCACGGATCGACTCGCGTGTCAAATTATTTCACTAGCTGGACCGATCATTTCTGGCTAAACCAAAACACGTATAGCGAATTCCGTTCTCTAGGTAATACCAACTATTTAACATTAATTTTTAATTTTTAATAATAAAATTGTATGTTTAATTGTTTTAGTTTTTTATGGTGAAATTACCTGGACGGCACTCAATGAGTTTTGACTGGAACCTCCAACAGCTAGGGGATATTGTACAATCGGATCGCGTCGTTGCTATTCAGAGTTCAGATCGTAACTTTTAATAAATATGCTAACGGTTCGTATCACAATCACCTCCAACAGTGGGTGGCTAACCCAAGTTTTTAAGTGACAGTCGACGGAACTGAGGCATAGACTGACTGAAGCGAGTGGTGCTGAAACGTGGAATCCTGTCAAAACCCACAGAGACAGTCACAATAGCGAAACTAAAATACCAAAGATGTTTGGTTTTTTTAACTGTATTTTACAACAATTTTTAGTTTATAAATTAAAAGTATGTAATAATTATAGATACCTACTAATTCCATTTGCAAATTAAATTTGTATTATGCAATTAAAATCCTTTTATGATGTTAAATGTATTATTCGTTTTAAATAAGTTCACCATATCTTATATTCATTTAGCTGTGTCAAGTAGAATAAATTTAATGCTTAAAGTTTTTGTGTGATAGCAAATGCGGTAAATTTGTTAAAATGTCTTATCTGTGTATAACTTTATAAAAACCAAGGTGTATTGATACACATTGGTAAAAAAATATGATTTATCATAATAGTATACCCTATAATAACATAGATAATAGATACCTATATCTTTACTATCCATGTACCTATAATCATTATATCTAAATAATCTATGGGAAACGACAACGGTCGTAGATAAAATTATCGATTCCAATAATTTTTTTCTTGATGTCTTACCATACGTAAATACAAATGTCGTAATAGTGTAATACATTATGTATAGGTACTTGTATACATGTCATTCCCTTTGGGTTAGTTTTATAAAAGTCAGTACTTCCAGCAGTGGGGAGCGGAAATATTTAGTGATTTGGGAGTAAAGCAAAAGGAAAAAGTGAAAATTGTAAAAAATTTAAGTCATATAATTTTATATGTACCTACCAGCTATGCATACAGAAATGTTATTTAATAAGCTAATTTAGTCAAAATACATTTTTACAGTTCATGTTAATGTATACCAGAATGTAACGTATCCTTCATCCGATATGCTTATATTGTATATTTTTATCCCTTAAGTCTAAAGTACAATATTAACCTAATAAAAAAGAAATATTTAAAGTCCGATACTCGATATTAGTGCTATATACTTTCAATTTTTTAAATACAACAAAACAATTCGTAGGTAGGTAGTAAGGAATAGAAGTCGAATGAGCTAAAATTGACAAATATTGATGTATGCAATCGAATCCATAAATCGTATCACCTTTTAAGTTAAAATACCTACCGTAAGAGGTATAAAACATACCTACCTAATAACAAAAAATTATTCATACTATCAAAAATTCATAACTTCAACAAATAAAATCACTACCTAATACATACAGCAAAAAAATAATAATGATAGGATTTTTAAACCTCAATATTAATAATATGTATTATAATTAAATGTTTATTTTTTAAATACATAATTACAATTTCGATATACATATTATACTATGATGTGAAGATTACATAGGAGTGTTGTCAATGGGTGACATATTCACTCAAATCACAGAGGTACAAAAAAAAATTTAAACATAATTTATGCTTAATGTATCCTGAATTATTGTACAATGATAAAACATTATAATATTATAACTATATTAACGTAATATAGTATAATATAACGCAAATGCATAACAATTCAGTCAAATGTAATAAGGCGAGTCACAGATAATTGCGTGGAGGTAAAATATTTCGATATTTATTATAAGCGTGAATCTACGTAAAAATAATATAATAATAAAAATACTAATATGTAGGTTGGTACGCGCGTAACCGATTATTATAATAAAATTATTATTATAAGATATTTTGTCGCTGGCTGAAAAGAAATAAACATTCAAACGAGACAACCACGGATACTACCTAGCTGGTCGGCATATCGACGCTGAATAATAAACAAATTTAATTATTTTGTTTAGCTAAAAAAACAGTGTGTATTATGTTTAACATTTTTTCGTTTTGGTATTACGCGTCGCTTTATATAGTATCTCCAAAATAAACTACAACCGAAAGCGATCACATTATGATGGAGATGATGACCATAAATCAAAAAACTGTCGAATATCCACGAAGTCGTAGGTAAGAATAATAACGAAACTATTAAATCTGGCGATATTGATCATTGTACAAATTATAGACCTATATCTCTCCATCTATTTCCATATCCAAAATATTTGAAAAAGGTTTAAAACAACGTTTGATTGAATTTTTTGAATATACATAACTATTTTTCTATAAACCGATTTGGAAAAATAAATCAACAAAATATGCACCGTTATAAGCTTCGAATTTTATTCATTCTGGTAGGTATTGACAATGACGAAAATAAGGTAAATAATAAAAGGTAAAACATAAAAGAAATTGATAATGTATAATTATAATATAATGATAAATTGATATTGTACAACTTAATGAATCATTGTAGGCATCTATTAATAATATAAAAGCTTGGTTACATAAACATTTTAAAGAACTGAATATTAAAAAATCTAAATGTATGTTTTTTTTAGTATGAATTAGTAGAAAATTCAAATAAAAAATACCGTACATAATTTTAAATGCTTGAATAATTTATAAATTTGTAACTGATTTTTATTTGAAAAAGTTACTAAATTAAAATATTTGGGTATATTTTTTGATCAAAACCTTAAATAGTAAGATCATAATATAATATATTATTATGTTTGTAATTCAATTAGAAAACTATTTTATAAATCCAAAGTATAATTCGAGTACAAATGTAAAATAATAGGTACAGTTTATCATTTATTTTAGACATCATTTATGCTTATTGTATTTTTTTTTTTATGTACAGATTGTATAAACTCTAGATTAAAAAAATAAAAAAAAATAAAATATAATAATATAGACGTACAAATAAATCAATCATCAGATCTATCTTATGTAACCCTACATATTTCAGTCAACAGGGTCCAATTAATATTATGGTGCTAAATTGTGTAAATATTTCAAACTAGATTAAAGAACATTTTTAATTTTTTATAAATTCTTTTTTACTTAATGATTATTCCGTGTATCTAGTTTATTTAGAACATTCAAAAATAAGTTTCATAATTTTTTTTTTATTAGCATGTTATATATTTATAAAATTTAATTGAATTGAAAAATGAATGATTTTATTGATTTTATATGTATATTTGTATTTTTATATTTACGAAAATTTAATATATTGTTTTTATTGTTTTTGATACCTATACGGCAATATAAGTGCTGACCTTAATATTGTTTTTTTTAATTCATCACAACCAGGTATTGTAACAACCAGGGTTCGTATTCCGTCGACCAGTGATAGGGGGGGGGGACCATAAATAATAGCTAATTATATAACTATTAATATTTAAATCAACGGAAACTAAAAAACTTCTTACATTTTTAACTTAATTTAACTTTTATACTCATTAATGCTCAGCATTAGTATATAGTTATTGATTATAGCTACTTTCATTCTAAAAATTCCAAAGATGGATTTGAATTGAGTATCTACGGCTATCATAATGAATAATTAATGGATTATAGTAACAATTTGAACCGCCAACGGGGTTTTAAACTTGGTTAACTTTCTTACTAACTTTCGTTTTTAAAAACATAGAAGTCCAGATAAAGAAAAAAATTTCGATATACATATTATACTATGATGTGAAGATTACATAGAAGTGTTATCAATGGGTGACGTATTCACTCAAATCATAGAGGTACAAAAAAAAATATAAACATAATTTATGCTTAATGTATCCTAAATTATTGTACAACACAAATGATAAAACATTATAGCATTATACCTATATTAACGTAATAACATACTATAGTATAATATAACGCAAATGCATAAAAATTCAGTCAAAGTGAATCACGGATAATTACGTAAAGTTAAAATATTGCGATATTTGTTATAGGTAAGCATGAATCTGCGTAAAAAAAATATAATAATAAAAATACTAAAAGGTACGTAACTGTTTGTTGCTGGCTGAAAATAAATAAACATTCAAACGAGATAACCACGGATACTACCTAGCCGGTCGTTAGGTACGTATCGATGCTGAATAATAAACAAATTTAATTATTTAGTTTAGCTAAAAAAACAGTGTGCATCATATTTAAAAATTTTTCTTTTTGGAATTTCGCGTTGATTTATATAGTATCTCCAAAATAAACTACAACCGAAACCGATCACGTTATGATGGAGATGATGACCTTAAATCAAAAAAACTGTCGAATATCCATGAAGTCGTAGGTAAGAATAATAACGAAATTATTAAATCCGGCAATATTACAATATGTACAAATTATAGACCTATATCTCTCCATCTATTTCCATATCCAAAATATTAGAAAAAGGTTTAAAACAACGTTTGATTGAATTTTTTGAATATACATAACTATTTTTCCATAAACCAATTTAGAAAAATAAATCAACAAAATATGCACCGTTATAAGCTTCGAATTTTATTCATTCTAGTAGGTATTGACAATGACGAAAATAAGGTAAATAATTTGGTTTGTATTCAAATTTAAAAAATGATTTTCATTAAAAATATTAAAATATTTATGAGGAATTCTTAATATTGCTATAAGAAGTGGATATTTCATATTATTTTTCAAATAGATTGCGAGTAGTTCAAATTGAAGAAATATAAACTTGTGAAACTCAAGGAACAGTCGTCTTGTTATTTCTTATTTACATAAAATATTGTCTTATTAGTCCTAATATTTCAGGAGATATTTGTTTTGTTGACAATACATTATTCTAGTTTCAATTGAACATAAAAGAAATTGATGAATATTGTATTACATAGTGAATCAATGTACCTATTAATAATATAAAAGCTTGGTTGCATAAACATTTTTGAGAACTGAATATTAAAAATCTAAATATATGTTTTTTAGTATAAATCAATCAACAGACATACATTTATTCAACAGGGTCCAATTAGTATTATGGTGCTAAATTATGTAAATATTTTAAAGCAGATTTAAGAAAATTTAAATCGTTTGAATTTTTTGAATTTTATATAAATTTTTTTTTACTTTAAAATTATTCTGTGTACCTACCTAGTTAAGTTAGAATATTCAACAATAAGTTTAATATTTTTTATTTTATTAGGATGTTATATATTTATAGAATTTAATTGAATCGAAAAATGAATGATTTTAATGATTTTATATGTATTTATATTTGAAATAATTTAATATTTATAATTAATCTATATATTATTATTATTGTTAATAATGATGCATATACGGCGATGAAATTTGTGCTAAACTTATATTTTTTATTCATCAACAACCAGATTTCAACAACCAGGACCCGTATTCCATGGAGAAGGGGGGGGAGTACTATATGTAATAGTTAATTATAAAACTATTAATATTTAAAGTAACGGAAACTCAAAAACTTAAGAAATTACATATTTAACTTAACTTTAACTTTTAAAATACCTACTCATTTATAGATTTGAATTGAGTATCTACGGCTATCATAATGAATAATTAATGGATTATAGTAACAATTTGGACTGCCAACGGGGTTTTAAACTTGGTTAACTTTCTTACTAACTTTCTTTTTTAAAAACATAGAGGTCCCAGACAAAGAAAAAATTTTTTTTGCGTACGCAATATGTTTACAAATAAATAAATAACATTATCTCCCCCGTTCGGACCCATTTTGATGTTGTGGTGGAGTTTCCCCCCCGACGGGACCCACCTTGCCGTGGTGGGTGGGCTCACGGGCCAATCACTGGTCCGTGCCAAGAGGTTCCACCCTAGAGCCAGTCATGACCTTAATTGGTTGGGGCTGGCAGGTCCGGTCCGCCTGCATACACTTGCAAACGGACCCCTGCCAGCAGGTAAAATGGACGGAAGGAAAACCGCAAACCACAATATGAATAGCAAATGTAAAAATATTGTTACAACTCCAGGGGGGTCGGACCACCAGGAGTCGTTGGTAGCAGGTGGATCTGGTGTAAATATCAGGTCCAACGGAGCGGGCTTGCTACTTTCGTTACCAGTCAACCGCAACAAATCGGATAAAGGGGTGTCCAGCAAGGCCCCGGATTCCGACAAACATGCTACTGCTGAGACAGACGTGCCTCCGGGTACGCAACCAAGGGATATGCTATATTTTATACATCATAGAGTATGAGAAAAATTATGCCTGAAAGTCAAGGACACTATATTAATAAAAATCAATTTGGACTTATTTAAGGCCCGTGATACCGGTGAGAACGAAGCTGTGGCTACCAATCTGACCTTATCTGACCACAAGCGAAAGCGATCATCTTATGAAGATGATGACCATAGTAGAAAATTATCTCGAACCTCAAGAGCCGCACTCGATATCCACCATGTCATTGGTAAGCACCTATTTTAGAGCCTAACCAAAAAAAAAAAATTGATTTTACAATGGTGTATGCAGTGTTGAGAATAGATAAAAAAACATTTAATATAGATAAGATACAAATAAATACAAATAGATACAAATTCCCAGTAATTTTCGTTAAGCGTCGGGAAAAACATTTAAAAAAAACGAGAGTGTTTACACAAAATTGATTTTGGTTTTTGATGCAACTCTAAAAAAATTAGCGTAGCATTACATTAGATACATTATATCACTTTACAATTATATTAACATTTTGTATACACCATATAATTTTCAAAATATGTTGGCTCGTTTTGAGTTATTTATAGATATATATTGAATTTTCAATATGTTTAGTTTGGTCGAAATATAATACAAGGTTCATAATATGAAATATTATATTATATTAAATTAAAATATTACATTATAATAGCAGTAAAGAAGATTCATAGATGGGTACGATTTTTTTTTAATAAAATGTTGAAGTTAATAAGTTATAATTAAAAATAATAAGTTGACAACATTTATCAAAATCTCGAAAATTAACAATTTATTTTGTAGTTAAAAATGTATAAAATGTTCAATTTATTATAGCTAAAGATTGCAAATTTAAAACAAGTATTCTCATAAATAGTTCATACTGCTACCAACAAAAATAAAAAATATACACACAGTTTTTTTGTTATAGACATTCTAAGTTCAAATTTGGACAAAATTATAGACATTTAAACGAAGAATAAGGATTTTATAGTACCTATTAACTAGAGCGCAGATTTATAGACATTTGCATTTTTGTTCTGGTTGATTGTATGGTATGCTAAGTGAGCGCAGAATTTGTTTCATGACATAACGATTTAAAAAATGAAACTTTTTTAGTGCATATATTTTTTCATATTTTGACATTTAACCATTTTTTTCTATTTTAAGGAGTCATTGCATATTTCATCTTTTGGTGCATATTTCGATGTGCACATTTTTTAAATGTATACTTTTGTAATATAAAAAAGAATATTATACTTTTATTGTTTCGAATAATATCAAAAAAAATTAATAGATATACTTGTAGATATAGTAGGTTTTCCTAAAGATGATCTTAGATCAATAATCGATGAAATAAAAAACGTATACCAAGATGAGAAAATATAGATTACGACCATTGACATTATTTAAAAAAAAAATGAAAACATGTATTTACGTTATTTTAATTGATTAAACGTTCAAAAAGTAAAATTTTTTGCTAATTTTTTATGCATAAATTTTATCTTTCTTGCATATTTCAACATTTTAGTGCATATATATTTTATGCATATTAAAGATTTTTTAGCGCTTATTTGGTTGGTTTTTAATGTTTATAAATCCACGCTCTAGTTATAAATAATTTTGTTGAAATTTAAAAAAAACATTCACCACAATAAAATCATAAAATATACTTCGTAATTGATATATTATACATAGGCTGACAAGCCGTCAATTTTGTTAATTCTACTAAAATCAAAACAGCCCTTCTTTCCCTTTATAATAACTGCATTATCAATGTCATATCTAGACATCATGCCGAACAATAATGTGTCAAATAGTAATGACAAGACAACTATTGCTCAAACTGAAGCACATTTAGTATCTAGTGTAATACGTCACCGTCGTCCCAATAGCACATCATCGATTGAAACACCGATCTTAAAACATGCTCCAGGAAAGAAAGCACGATTGCCTAAAGTAGACTCAAAAACCTCCCTGTCACTCTCTAGAGCCGGTGAAAAAATAAAGAGACTACCGCCTGAGGATAGCGACAAAAAGTTTAAAAAAGTAACAAAGACAATTATTATTTCATTCGGTGTTTATTAATATATTATTATTTTTACAGGGAAAGTTTGGAAAACCATGTATCAAAGGCTCGATGTACGCACGCGATGTAACAGAAGACAGTAATGTCACCTCGGCTCTTTACGTAAAAAAAGTAATAAATGTCAATTATTATAATTTCAGTATTTATTAATATATCGTAATTTTTACAGGGAAAGTATGGAAAACCACCCATTAAAGGAACGATGTATATAATACCCGATTTCAAGGAAGACAGTATGGTCCCCTGTTCACTACCTAGAGCTGCAGGGATAAAAAGGAAAAGGGTACGGACTAATGCTAGTGACAGGACATTTAAAAAAGTAATAAAGATAAATTATTATTTCTTTCAGTAGGTATTTATTAATCTATTGTAATTTTCATAGGCAAAGCATGAAAAACTTTCCATTGTGGGTTCAACGTATCAACGTGATGTCGCGGAAGACGGTAATGTCTCTCCTTACTTTTCACCCCCCCCCCCTCCACAACACATCGTCCAATTAGTGGGAGTGTACGGTGGGCCGGGGGACACTGCTATCTCCAAGGAGAAATCAAAATTATTTAAGTAAAGTGCTGCACTAAGTGTGAACGGAATATGATCTGGTGTGTTTAATTTTGATCCATTGCATGTTGTATGTTTATATTTATGTTCTTTTGAGTATATTAATCAAACATAGTACCTATGTATAGATACCAAGTACCCATAGTACTCAGAGGGCAGATTACGACTAGTGAATGATATTTACGTCACACTTTTATGATTTTAATAATTTAAAAGCCATATTTTTAGTGATGACGTATAAATACGTCTTAAATAAGTGTAAGTATATCATAAATAGGTTAGTTTATATTATTTATAAGCAAAACCATATAAAATAAAAAATACACATAGGTGGTAAACGTATATAATATATAATAGGCTTTAACAATTTATATTAGTGTCTATTTATGCTGTACTTAACTTTTTTGGCTTACTCACCAGTCTTAGTTATAAATATTAAATACAATTTTCAGTTCTGGAAAATATGATCCGCCCTGTGGCATTTGTGAACGATGATATCAATATATGTAAGCGGAGTAGAACACTGGAAAAGAATGTAAAATTCAAATTATTTATTTTATTTTAATATAACATGAAGTCTTATATTATTATAAATGACATTGTAGAGTACAATTCAAACATCAGTACGATATCCGAGTGTAATACAATTTGGAAAATTTGAAGTGGAGACTTGTTATTCATGTCCATTTCCACGGGAGGAGAATTCTCCGAGATTAATATTTTGTGAATTTTGTTTAAAATACACTAAATGTCAATCGATTTTGGAAAGACATATGCGACACTGTAATTGGAGAACACCACCAGGCACAGAAATCTACCAAAGTGGAGATTTAAGCGTTTTTGAAGTAAATTAATTTTATTAAACAATTCATGAGAGGTAAACTATACAATTGTTTATTTTTTTTTCAAACAGGTTGACGGTAAAGTAGACAAAACGTATTGCGAGACACTATGTCGATTGGGAAAATTATTTTTGGACCTAAAAACTCTGGACTTTGGCGTTGAACCGTTCTTATTTTACATTGTGACGAAAAACGACGGTTTTGTAAGTGTACCTATATAAATACGTTCAAATAAGTCTACCCACCTTTATATTTTAATACAAGCCAATAATCTAAATAAGTTTAGTTAAAGTTTTCACTTCTGTCTATACCGTCGCAAGACAGTAATTTATTTTTTAGTGTTTTTATAGTAGTCTACCATAATTATATTGTAATAATGTTCAATTAAACATGTTAAGGGCTGTCATTTGGTTGGTTATTTTTCAAAACTAAAACAAAATGAAGAACATTTTAATGTGGCTTGTATCGTAATCATGCCACAGTACCGAAGACAAGGGTATGGACGAATTCTCATCGAATTCAGTAAGTGAAAACTATATATATATGGACCTAGGCGTTTTAGCATATATTACATCTAGTCTATCTTTTCAGGTTATCTTCTATCTAGAATTGAAAATCAACCGGGAACTCCAGAAAAACCTCTTTCCGGTTTAGGCAAAATTACATACGCTGCCTATTGGAAAGGTGTCATTCTCCAATATTTACATCAACACAGAGGCATTGACAAAATATGCATCAACGATATTAGCAGTGAAACTGGTAATTTAAAAACATTTAATTTGAAACTTTTTAATAAGAATTTTGTGAGACAATCATAACATAAATAACAATTTTATTTTAGGTTTAATGAGACAAGATATTATAGACACTTTCAAATCCCTGCATATGGTTGTGGAAATCTATAATGAAATGACAATATGTGTAGACTGGAAGATTGTAGATGCTCACATACAGAAGAAAATTGAACTGAAACAGGTCCATATTGCACCAGATAGGTTGAGGTGGACACCATCAATTTTACCGGATGGCCAAGTTAGTTTTTCCTGATAAAAAAAAAAAAATCAGTTTTAAATTATTATAATATTTTTTTTTAGAATAACCGACATCTTGAAGAACCTGTTTTCATCAAGTGCATTCCAGGTGGCTAAGCCTAGTGTACGTGTGCGTGGCCGACATGTACCTGGATTACACTCGGCTTACGAACCTTTACCATTCCCGAGTCCCCGCACTTGTACGTTATGCAGAACCGGCTGTCACTGGTGTTCGCCTGCTCTGTGCTGTTCTCGGCCCTGCCGTCCACCGTGCTGGCCGCCGAGTAATGATTGTGTCGTGCGTTTCGTGCCTTGTGTTCGAAATGGCCGTATTCACGTACTTTTACGTTTTTCCTGACATAACAAAAAAATAACGATTTTAAATTATTATAATATTTTTTTTTAGGATATTAACATTTTGAAGAACCTCTGAAGTGTTTTCCACGGACAGTGGGTGGCTAACCCTAGTGTACGTGTGCGTGGCTGGCATGTACCTGGATTACACCCGGTTTACGTGGTTAACACTATCGCGCTTATCGTCACGATGTTCCTGGCCCTCAAGATTTACCCCGTGCTGGCCGACGACGGTGGTATGTACCGAAGCTATCTGATATCGGCGCTGTTCGGCCTCACATCTATAGTCATCTGCCTCCTGTGACTTCCCGCGACCAAGGGCAAGACGTTTGCCGCCATACAGGCCCAGCTCAGGAAGGCGGACGATTTGGTCCGAACGAAGGCACGCGATCGAGTTCAACTACTGCTGGTAGAGGTGGATGTAGGTGCATGACGATGATCAGTCGGTTTGTACGAGTACGAGTATTTTACGACTTAGGACTTGCGTCGAGTGTGCAGAACGTGATATATACATATTATACATATACAATATTATATATTATAAAAGTAGTGGTAGGACGATCTGCAGCAGGAGAAGAACTCGCTCTGAGTTTATATTTATAATTTAAAGTAAAAACTTTTTACATATTATGTTATTTTTTCTTTACTAACTCATATAATTGTAATATTTTAATTAATTTATTGTCTTTTTATTTATTTATTAATTACAATTAGCTGTCTTTATTTTTTTTGTTGAGAGTTATTATTATCTTTTCCTCCAATAAGGATATACTGTAATATTATGTTTTATTCGAATAAAAAATTACTGTTCTGATTAAAGTAAGATTATTATATTTTTTTTAAAAAAAAGTACGCTGATGTCTATTGATGGTGAATACTGAGAAAAAAAGGTTGATGACCAAATCATTAATTATTACTCATTATTAAGGTAAAATAAACGGTTACATATATTACTGTCTCATACTTTTGAATTTATGTCTTTTATTTTCACAGTTAACTATCCTAAATACCTGATAAATACAATTATTTTTCGAGTATTAGCTTAACTTGTATTATGTTAGTATATTACATTATATTTTCTATATATACCTAGGTATCAGCTACATTTATTTATCGACATACATATAGTTATTTATTATATTCCGACTTTTAAATACACAAACTATAAGCAAAGACTAAAAGGTAAACGGTAATTTTGTACAGTACTACAGTTTATTGTTTAAAATCTATAATATCAACACTTTGTACGGTCAGGTAAAAATATACATTACAAAACGCTTTGTAATTTGTACTATTTTAAACATTTTTTATTTATTTTTTTATCATTTGTACACAATATATACCAGCGCATGGACCAGCAGGTACAATAATAAGAGTATGAGCTTAGAGCTATATAAAAATAAAACTTGAACAATTTTATTGAAGACGCCACAAATTGATGACACTTTCGTATTTTATTTTCTATTGTATACCTACATAAAGTATATATTATAAATATAAATTATACCTAAGTAGTAAACATATATAATGCTAAACTTAAAGAAATTACGATCGATATTTTCAAAACTTAATTCAACCCCCCCCCCCCCTCTCAACTCTTAAAAATCATATAACACCTAAGTTCATATTTTTGAATACTAAATTTCTACCAGAAGAAGTGCTTCGATTTCAACATATAGTATCTTATGTTGTATCAAACTGGATCAAGATGGTACTTAAGAGAGGTCATTTTTCGATTTTCTCAATAATTATTTAATATCACAGGAAAAACCACCGACAAATTACGAAAAACCTCTAAAAATGAGATTTTAATTTCTAACGCTTGGCTTATAAATTATCACCATAGAAATGAAAAAAAAATTATAACATAAATTTAACTTACAGGCTTTAATAAATAGTAACAATATAAAATATCCAGACTGACAAACGTCCAATCGTGGACAGTCTGGCGAGCAACCTAAATTCTGTATGATACTAGCGAGCTACTGAGCCAAATCTGAGCATGTAGTGAACTGATCAAGTCGCAAGAACAAAATGCAAAAAGTTTGTGGAATTTACAAAGTCAGTGGAACCTAAAGATCATTGTCAGCATTTAAATTATTTATATTCATTTATCAAACTTTTATATACTAATGTTAAACGACCATTTGCATTATATGAGGATTGTCTTGAAATGATAGGTAATGCCCATAGCATAAGTTCCAATGTAATCCGTGTTTGTGAAGATCTATGAATATCAATTGAAATTTTACTTTTATAATAAGTTTATTAATAATTAAGTAATTTTTAATTATATCAAAAGTAGCAATTTGTGTTCAACTATTCTTATAAGTGGTTTATTATGATTTAAATGAATTATTTTGCTTATGTTTTTTTATTTACATCAGATTCATTAACTATGTTACATTATAATATTATATTTTTATTGACTTAATATATGGTTTACAGTGTTGAGACTTATCTAGATTCTAGAAAATTTCATTATCTATTATCTTATATAGATTAAAATATACTGGTCATGCTTTTATTTATCTTAGATGGAAATTTCAGTTATCTATATTAATTTATCTAGATAATTCTTTTTGTATAATCATAGTATAGATATAAATATTTATATAATATACATTTTTACATTTAGTGTTTGAAAACCATAATAATGTAAATAGAAAATAGAAAATACCTACTTTTAAATAGTACGAACAATTTCCAAGTAGTTTTAAAATATAAAACATAGATACCTAATCTTGGTAGTCGTATTACATAATCTATTGTTGGCTGTGACATTAATTTAATGTTACCTATATTGCCAATCGGCTGTGGCGGTAGAAAAATATGACAATATTTATATAATAATTATAGTATTCATGTTATAAAATATTTATTACAGCGTATTTCTGCGTATACTGTTGTAGATGAATCAATCTATATACATAATCTAATATATCGAACGTTTGAGGTCGGTGTATGAATCGGTAGATATTTTGTACCTGTTGTTGTAAAACGGTGGCGTGTGATTATGGTGTATGCCTACCATTTGTACACATATTATAATTATTCGATAATTGATAAATATTGTAAATAAATAAATATATATAGTGAAGTGACCATCCTCTTATTCGCGATGAGCATTTCATGCGATATCTTAAAATATTATTCAATACACAGAACCTGTTTAAAAAGTCGATATTCGGCTTTTGAATTAAATCCTTATTTTCACAATTCAGGACAGCAGGTACAAGTATATATTATGATTTTTTGACCATGCATAAACATTTAAAAAATATATGTAGGTAGGTACATAATAGGTTATACACAATAAGGTTCAAACAATATAATGTATGAATAAATATTAAGTATAATACTAGATGAACGTAAAATATACAAATATATTGAAACAATTGTTATATAATAATGACATAATAACAAGAAAAAGTATGTTAATAAAAACAATAGTTTTTAAAATATTTAACAATATATAAAAAAATTGATAAATTCAAAATAATAATATAAAGTTTTGAAAGATTCCATCAAAAATAATTGTTGTACATGAGTGTTATAAATAATGTGAACACTAAAAATATATTATCATAGATATGATAAAATTACAAAAGAAAAATTTGTTGTTAATATATTGTTACAAAAAAGAATATAATCGTTTTCTTTTTTTTAACGTGTGTAATAAAATAAAACAGGATAAAATACATAAGTAAAAGATAATAACAAAAAAAAACATTGAATTTGTAATAAAAAAAAAAAGTAAAATGTACATAAATACAATATAAGAGAAATTTATTAAAGAATAGTTGTAATGAGAAAATATAACAAGTAACAACAGTACTTTTAAAATTATAAGTGTATTAAGTAAAAATTATTTTAAACTATAATTATTGTGTGTGGTAAATTTTAAAATAAGGGTTAAGAAATAAACCAAAATCACATTCAATACAGCATCACATGGAATATTGGGATGGTAAAGTGTGACAATTATAGGTAGGTATATAATGAATAACCATAGGAAAACAATTTTTTTACAATAATACCAGATTTCTCTAATTGGTCTTCTAATAATCACTTGCAACTGTGTATAGTTAGAAAAATGAATAAGATCTATAAATTTATTTTTAACTCCAGATATCACCATTTGTATTTTATAAAGTTGTTTACCATAGATTTGTTGACTATTGTTACAAAAATGAATTAATCGTAGAAGTAATAAAAAACTATCTCTATACTCATTAATTTACCCAAATATATTTTGATGTAAGTGTTCATTAGTAGACCAATAATCTTGAATTTCTTTTTTTTTATTCCTAGCCATCAACATATTTACTGTTAAAAATAAAAAAATTTTATCAATGGATGTATCGTTCCATTTAGCTAACCTGAAGTGCTCTGGAGAAGTTGGTTGTTGTTACACGTTTGATTGGTTACAAATACATTCATTCCCATGAGATTTGGTGTCATGCGAGGTGTTATGTGAAGACTTCACAAATATATAACACTGGAGAATTTTCATTAAAATCAAATTATGTTTTCTGTATTCTTACCTAAAATATTCGATTTCATGAAAATAAAATAAAAGGCATATTTAAAATAAATATAATTACTTGATTTTGAGTAAATGGATGGATTTTTGATTCAAAACCTTTAATTGTCTTTTTCCATTGCAGTGGACCATATAGTTTCAAAGGATCAGATAAAGGCACCTGTCTTCAAGGTAAATTTCTGTTTGTTGACTAGCGGACAAATTTAACTGAAAATGTAAAATAATTTATATACCTACAATACTAGACAAAATCAAATAGTAAGACCTTAATTAGTATAATATATATATATATAGAAAACTAACAATTTTACTTAAATTATTAGCTTAGTAGCAATTTATAAAAACTTATTACTCACTATTTTCTTCTGAATCAATTTGAAAATGCTGTGATGGTGAAAGATGAACGGAGAGATAGTAACTGTAAACAATTCACATTATAAGTAGGTACATTACACAAAACTTTTTATGAAACTTACTGATGTCGTCCCCATCACCGTCATGGACTGACATAGACTACAATTCATAAAATTGATATAATAAGTTTTTTGCAAGCAATTCCATCAGTCTTAGTGGCCACGGCCCACAGTTCGACATTGCTATTTGCCGCATGCCCGCATTAGTACTCTTGCTGTTGTTGTTGGTAGTGGTGGTGGCTGACCATGCGGTGGCCGTTGAAAGGTAGGGGGAAGGGGAGGTAGGAAAATAATAACACAACAAAAGTGGTCGTGGTACATTACACACTCACCAAGACAATCCTGGAATATGTGCATAATTTCTTGGTACCGATAGCACCCTGAAATTGTGTTTATAAAAGGCGATACACCTTTTAGTATTGGTCCAGAATTTATACTTTGTATAAATCTACTCACGATGTTTGGCCTGCTTATTTATTTTTGGAATATCTTACCTGCCCCCCACCCTTCCCACCGATTTCCGGCGGACATAATACTGGGCCTGCTGGTATATATTTGCATTTTACACCTGTACACTGCGGCCCAAATATTTATGAACGTGCTCAATTTCTATTCTGAAATTCAACAACAAAACCATATATTAAAATTTGTCATATTTGCAGATACTATTCTACTGTTTCGCTGTGTTGGATCGGCTATGTCATTATAAAAATGTTACGAGGCGGTTTTCGAATATTGGTAATGGGTTAACAAAGACCTAAATAAATAAGTCGTGTGCCTAAAACAAAATCAGAATAAGTGGCTTCTATAGTAATCATAATATAGAATATAAGGTATAGTGAATTCAACCAAAATTTGAGTTTTCCCACAGATAATATTCTACAGACGTATGACATACCTAGTTATTTTTCATTCACCCGTTTCAACAGTGTGCTGTTTGTTTTATAGTGAATTTATTTATTATTAAACTATACTAAGATTATCTGTGTTCTCTCCATCGATTATTTAATATTTGCGATATTTTAATTTTAGGCGAGTATGTAAAATATAAGATAATGATTATGCACAGCCGTAAAGATAATTTTCTTACCACCTAAAAGTTTGATAATAATTAATAGCCAATAGGTAAATTCACTCTAATATCAAAATTAACAGCACACTATCTAAACTAGTGAACTAAAAGTTGGTATGTCGGACGTGTGTAAGACGGAGAGAACACACATAACGTAACCGAATAACTAATAAGATTTACATTGCTTTGAATGCACAGGTGCCGAGCAAGACTTTGCGGTACCATAAACACGTCCTATAGGTACTACATTTTACGAAGTGGTGTTTAAATATTGATTGAGATAGAATTAAATATAATATTGTAGATTATTAAAAAGTGTTTAAACAGAAATCATTTTACTCGCGCAAGTTAAGCATATTATAAAGAAAGAAAAACTTAAAAACACGGAAGACAAGGCCAGTATAAAAATTCAAAGTACCTTAACCTAAAAGATATAAGCAATTAATAACGTTTACTTACTCGCTGAGCGTCCAAAGTCAAATGAAATATTATGTCATCGGTCGTCACCGGTCACACATCGCGTGCGCTAAAAACGTATTTTCCATCACTCCATTAAATTACTGAGGTACGACACCGGAAGTATCGCCAATAAATTGGCAATTAGGCTCGTTTCACGTGACTGTCACTGTCCGTCGCTGCTGTATCCAATATCAATCTTTTTCGCACGAAACTTACACCACAGAATAGATATATGTGTATATATATATATATTTATGCTTTCGTGTAATTAGATAAAATTAGATAACACTGTTCGACCAAATAACACTTACCGTGACTCTTATCGTACCGTCTACCTCGGCAGTGTCTACAACTGTCGTTACAGCTGCAGTATACTCTAGGGTCATATGTCTATAATATAGGTCTATGCTCTATTTATCGTGTCCGGCGACCGCCACTGTCCGCCAACCATGGTCCGTGGACGTAACGTTTTCGTTTACGCGGGGTCCTACGTGAGCGACGAACCCTATTCTGAATTTCTGACCATGCTGTTCCCCTACGGACGCGATGCGGCAAAACACAAGTTGTTATGATTTTCGCCGCGTTGAGTTCGCTCACGTAGGACCCGGTGTAATACCATAGAATAATGTAATACGTGTTATACGCCATACGGCCAATACGGGTAATCAAAGGTCTAACATCAATGTCGGTGCGCGGGCTCGTTTCCATGTTTTTCGAAGGTTCGGACTTCGGATCATACGATCGTGAAGAAAACCTGAAATATTTCATAATATTATTAATTTCCGCCTTTTCGCATGTTATTGTCGTATTTTGTAGCGAGTTGTACCACGAAGTACGAGCTTTTTTATACGAACGATGACTACTTCGCAGCTCGAACTTTACGCCAACTCAACGTTTTTTGTTGACGCTGCTTAAAACTTTTACCATACTCAGACATATCGCCGACCCTGTTTGTGCTGTATAGGCGTATAGCAGTGATCGAACATTTTCAAGATTATAAATTCGATACGTATCGATATAGAATGGTTAGGTACGTACCGACAGTAATAGTCAAGTACCGACTCGTATCGCAGTCTGAGTCCGGTACGTATCGCTTGTATATTGCACGTGTAACTTGTTGAACGCTTTTGAACTCCAATTTATTCCTTAGATTTCTTGATCGCAAGTCGTCCTAAAACTTTGACCATGGCCGCCAACTCAGTTCCCAATGCCCGTCGCTAACCAGGCGATCATCGTTCGCTCATTCGCAGTAATTATCATGGTTGTGATATCTATTTAATTTGTCTTGATATAACCACAGGATAGATGAGTAGAAGAAATAGATTCTGTGGTGGTATGATACGTATAAGAACAAAATAATTAAAGGATTCTATTATTATCTTCATTCTTATTTCTTAGTCTGTGGCATTTAAGTTATTGAGGTTGAGTTTGGATTTCCGAAATGGTCGGGCGTACATTATAGTACCGACCATGGTCGGACACAGCGTTTAAAATACCTAATCATTCATTGATCGGGTTGGACAAATAGGTTGGTAAATGGTCTATTGACTAATACAATATTATAACTTGGGAAATTATTTACACACCAAATTTCATTACAAATGTATAATCATTTTCAGCCCAAAAACAGTTAAAAAGAGAATTGTAGAAAACCAAGAAATCTACTTTACACTTCTATACAGATAACAACAATGAAGAAAAAGATGTTTAAGATACAATTTTAAATAACAAGGTGCCAGTAAGAATTTATGACTTAACAATGAGTTGTGTGGTAAATATATTAATTTTATATTTTAATTTATAGGTAATGGATAGACATTATTGACCTGCAACAAGAAAACTGCAACATACGCTGGAGAGTTATCAAAACAAGAAATATTGAAAAAATCATATAACCGTAGTGTACATTATTCAACTTCAGATTCTAAAGATAAGCGAAATCGTCATCGTTTGAGGAGGAGTAGTAACTAGTAAGTAATGATTATTTAGTAAACATTTTAAAGTTAAATTATCATATTATACTTCTTTTATAGGTAACAAAAGTGATAAATGGAACCAACGAAATGAACAATATCATAATAAAAAACAAGGAAAAGTGGTACCTAACCGTGATCATTGATCCGGTAGAACACTATCTATTAGAAATAAAGATGAACCTTCAACTCCTAATGTCAGACTTTGAGATATACCAATTAGGTGAGTTTTTTATAACAGTCTTCGAGTGAGTGAGAGGGACTTCGTGGATTTTTAAAATTTTACTTGTATGAAATAGTTAGTTTTCTGTAACTGAATCGATTACTTACATTAATATTAATAATATTATATATGAATGATATTAATGCATGCGCATAGTAACATATAATAACAACCTAATAATATGTTAAATGGTTACATTTTAATAAACTTGTAATATTATATTTTGTTGTCTACATATGGTTTTTTTGAACAAGTTATGAGCATTTTAATATTATGCAATTTTGTCAATTTTAAAATACCTACTCATAACTTGTTTACAAAATTAAAGTATCAAAAAAACCTAATGTGGGGAACTGGGGTCTTAAATAATATTCTTACCTTTAATTTTAATTACTGGTAAATTCACTTTAATATTTAAAATAACTGAGTATACAGTTACACCTACATGTTATCTTTATATATCTCTCAGTCCTAATGTCATAAAATCATTTATATGTAACAGTTGAGTTGATTTATATCCAAATGCATTTTCATTACATATGCATACAGACATAAGTATTATTTTTTATCACTGAGAATTTTGTGAATCTAGAATCAGGTGCTAATACTTAAATAATTAAAAGCATTTGGAGAACTCTCAGATTAAAAATAGTTAAAAGTGTCTAGAACCTAGTGTCTACCACCTGCATGTGTTGTTTCTGTCTTACACACGTGTTAGAGAATCTAATTACTGGATTCCTACTACAGTTCACTTATAATTAATATTAAAGAAAATTAACATATAATCAAATAAGAGCCGAGTAGAGTTTGTTTCCTATATTTATATTAAAACAAGTTATAATATGAATAAATAAATTATTAATGTATTTTACTTTATAAACGTATATTTAATTTTAAAATGCATTTTTTTTTCAATATTTAAATACCTACCCACTTATCTTTGTCATTTATAAATATTATTTGTAAACATTTTCAAGATTATAGCCAAATGATTGGTTTTTTGTACAAAATTATAACAATCTCTTATTTTTCAGACCTACTTGAGATGAAGATAATCAAAATATGTCTTAATATAAATCCACTTGGGATATGCCCACCCATATCAAGTGTTGATGGTGATCCCACTAAAACACCATGATTTACGCCACCATATAAGTTTAACAAGTGGGATAGTAATCGTGTTTTAGGAGTTACACCTGATCCTGGTAAAGGTGTAATTCAAATAATTAGATTTTCTTATTAAAATTAACTATAAATAAATTACCTTTTTAATATTTTAATTCGACACAATTATTAATTATTATCATTATACATTAGTTATTTGTTGTAATATTGTTTAGCGATTATTGTAAATATGTATGACAATAAGATTATATTAAGACCAGTAAATTGTATTTTATTACAGAAAATGTTCTATTGTGGGTTAGTGAAACTGATTGAGATGAATGGGAGGAAGCCCAAAACCGATTAGATAGGCGGTGGTATAATTTAGATGAAGGAGTTGATGAAACTAAAAATCCATTTAGTGATGTCAGCGAATCATATGGCAATAAATAAAACAGTTGATGGAATTAAAATTGTTGTTGATACTGGTTATTGTAAAATGAAAGTGTATAATCTTCAAATTGGTGTGAATGCAAAGCGAATTTATCCTACCAATCAAGCAAATGCTAATCAAGGAAGTGGTATAGCTGGTCGTATAGAAGTCCCAGGCAGTTTTTCCGGTATAAAAACTTTTTTGTAGTAATTGAATAAGTTTTTCAGTTGTACATAAATATTTTTATTTAAATTTTAAGATTCTACACCGAAAAGCAATACATAGACAAATTACTAATGAGTACAGTTCCTGATAACCTAAGAACCAATCTAGAGCTAACACCGTGTTGTTACTGAAATCATTAAGAATTCAAGACTTACTCCAGTTTCATTTTATGGACACTCTTCCACAAGTAATATAGTTTAAAAACAGTGTCAGCGTTACCAGGTAGATTATCAAAGCTGCAGCAGCGATTTTCAGTAGGTGTACCCTAAACTAGTTGCAACTCGCAGTGTTTCAACTTTGGACCACGCTACGCGCCTCACCTATTTGTTTATCATAAATGTATAAAATAAATTTCCTCGGTTGACAATGACAGTATTAACAGATTAATGTGATATTGAAACTATGCAATATCTGATTATACTAATTAAGGTGGATATTTACTAGTTTATACTCTATTTCAAATAAGAAAAAACACCCACTTTTGCGTAGCAAAACTGGTTTTGCCTGTGTTTGCCATGATGTTTCTTATTTGGAATAGAGTATACTTCAATATTTGTTTTTTGGAATAACATCTCAAGTACCGAGAACCCCTGGTTTACCGTTATCGCTCCACCGCCGCCATGCCTGTCTAACTTGCAACAACTATAATAAATTATTTTGATTTTTACTAATTCAACATTATGTTTTAGGACAACATTTTAAACTATTTATATCAGTTATGGGTACTAGGAGCACTGGACAATACAGGAAAATTGACATCGCTTAGACACCAAATGGCTGAATTCCATTAGATCCTCCTCAGTGTAAGATGTTAGTAATGTCAAAAGGCCGAGAAGAAGATTAAGACAATGTCATTGACAAATTCTAAGTTCCTGAATCTGACCATTTAGCAATGCTGAATGTTTATACCCAATGGAAGCAGAATGGGTATTTTATTAGAAATATTATTTTATTATACTATGGAAAATTTATATTAAAATATTTTTATACAGTTATGCAGCATCATGGTGTAACAAACAAACGCTTAAAAGCTACGCACAAAGTTCGTGAAGTGAGACAACAACTTAAAGATATAATGGATCAACAGAAAATAAAAATTATACTCTGTTTTTCTATTTGAGACATTATCCCCAAATGTATATGTTCAGGAAGTGATTCAAAATGGTGTTTATTATTTTTATAAATTGTACATTGTATTTATTTGGTGCAATTTGTTAATTATGTAAATATAGCTTACTGATCAATTAATGTATCTACTTACCAATAAAATGTCCCAGGATCATAAAGAGCTATTTTTTAATGCCATAAGAGCTTGAGTTGGTTGGTGTGTGAACCCAGTGCTGCATACAAACTATAATACCAGAAAGTGATGTCATAACTATTTGCTAAATGACATAACTCTTATATATCATAGTCAAGTATTATATTACATTTCAGAAATAGGTGAAAATGATTTTCACAAAATTTAGCACTCTGTTTTTAGTTGCCTAAGTCAAAAAAATTAATTTAATCAGCTATATTCTCATTAATTTGATTCTGAAGAAAACCACCTACCAATACTAATAAAAATTATATCATTATATTTTATAAGAACCAGAAACTTTCACAAAACCAAAAAAATTAATATAAATATGATTGGCAGAAACAAATGTAAACTTAACAATATTAGCCATACTACAAAATGTTTAAAATTAAGTTTGTATTCAATTTAGTTATAATGTAGGTAATAAAAATAACATATTATTATGCACAATGATATAATAGTAAAAAAAAAGCATACACCTCCGTCTACCATGGTTAAATACATAATACTTATGTTTCTAATTTAATTACTTTACAATGTATTGATATCCAAATTATACCACACTTCATACCATTTATGAAACTGCATTATGAATTACTATGAACTATTGTAATAAACCCCCATGGACGTTAATAACTATAGTAATTACAAACACGTGTAGTTAATAATTTAATTTTAATTAACATTTAAAACATACCATAGGTATAAAATTATCCACGGACCATGATTAAATATATACAGGTTACACATCAACTACAGCAGTAACTGCCAAGATGGTATATAAAACACGACTATTGCAATAATTAATGTATAGCACTCCAAGTAGTTATTTCATATAATATTATAAATGATATATCCAAACAATTGTATCAATAATGATAATCAATTTTAATTTTATAATATTATTAAAATAAACAGTAAATAGTATGCCCTTTCAAATAAATGTAAAACGTTGGCATCTTTATATGCCAATTAACAAACAATATGTGAAAAAGTACAATATAATATTGGATAAGGAACATAACTAATAATGAGTAATATAGGGAGCATTACAATATAGATATTTAATATATAGTTTTGTTAAATCATAATTAAATCGAATTAAATTGTTGAGAATTTTTAGATCCATCATCCATAACAAAAACCAAACAACAATTAACTTTTTCAGTGAGGAGTAACCGAGTAAATAAAAAGTTAAGTTTTAATTTTGCTTTATGCAGACACCATTTGAATAAGAAATACATTAATCATAATACAAATTATACTTCCATTTCGACTTACACAAGTATAGAACACAGACAACTAGTTCATACACAAACTTATAAAATATTACGAAACTAGAAAAAATAAAAATAAAATGTTAAGTTGTGTCGGTATAATTAATATTACCCAGCTATAATATTTACCCGGTAAACGATAAGCATGATTTCAAAATAAATGGTCTGATTAATTTTAATTCTTATTTATTAATAAACACTGGATGCTCTGTCACATACTGTACCAAATTACATTACCTACCTACTTCCTATACATTACATGCATAAAGATTATAGACGGTAAGTAATTCGACAATGCGAAAAAACATGATATAATAATAAAAATGTAACTTCAAGATTTACATTTCATAGAACGAATACTACGAACGCGCGTCAACACATTGATTATTGCGGTTACGTATAGACACTGCAGTGGGTACACACTGTGTTATTCGCTCATAGTCAGTGTAACACAACATATTAATTTACTTTATTTTTATAAGCTAAAAGGAAAATTACCAGCAACTAGTACTACTCTAATGAATTTTTTTAAAAAGAAACCTTGACCTGACGTAAGTATTACAATTTTAAATCGTAAAAATATGTGTGACGTATTTTATACACTTATTATAATTTATAATTAGCATTTCAACTCTCGCTAAAATTATACAAAATTAAATAAACACCAGTTAAAAAATGTATTAAAAATTTAACTGCAGTCACTGCAGATTATTCAATAAACTATTATGTCATATTAATTATTATATAAAAATTGAACGAGTTTATTAAAAAAAATAGAATTTAATAATTTATAATAATAATTAACAATACCTAATATTTAATGATAATTTTACCTACACATTTTCTTGTTTATTATTTAAGGAAAACATAGAGAAATCTGATGATGTATCACGGGCAAAGCCTCCCCCCCCCCGCATGAAACATTCTCAATTACACCACTGCCCTAGACTTTTATAATACCATGATAAAAATACGAGGAAAACGATTCTGAGCGACTACGGTCTATCCGCCTAATTACTATAATAAAAATATTTTAAAACATAGAAGTTATTTATACTGCTATTATAGTATAATACAAGTAATATGTATAATGTGTAGGTTGCCGTAACGTTTCGTATTCACAAAAATGTAAACGGGCACTGACAATGTGTATTGTGTTTAAAACACGTTGACCGCCATACAGCCGCCGGCGGCCGTACTGTTGTTTATTATTATTACGCCATCGGGCTATTCCGCATGGAATTACGAAAACGCTCGAACTGTTATCTCTTGAACAAGTAGGTCTAAAAATACGAATTTAATACCAAAATATTTATTTTTATACGTAGATTATTAATATGTAATAATAATTAAACGACCGCCGGCGGTCACACGGCGCTCAGATAATACGATTCAGTATCAGGCGCCATACGGCCGCCGGCGTCCTAACTTATTTTAACACAGGTGTGTACCTATTTTAACTTTTAAAAATGAATTCGCGTGCAAAAAGGTTCAAGATTAGTAATGAAAGTGTTGTTAGGGAATTATTGGAAGAGTATGATGACGTTCATTTTTTTTTGTTAATTTAGTATTAAAATTAATTTATTTAATAAAATAAAGATTTTTTTTTTAAATAGTATGATTATGACGATATTCGGAAAAAAAAGCCCTGGAAAAAAAAGCCCCGGAAAAAAAAGCCCCGATTTCAAAACACGGTAAAAAAAGCCCCGTACTAATTAAACACATAACGCATTTTCATTATAGTGTACATTTTATAATTTAATATTTGTATATAGGTAACCTAACCTTTTTTGGACATAGGTATATTCTATAACCATATATATATATGTATAGTAACATTTGAAATACAAAAGATTAAAGTATAGTAAGGTAATAAAAGTAATTGACATTTGATTTTATCTTAAAAATTATGTAGGCTCTATCTGGAAACTAGTATTGGTAAAACTAGGTACAAAACAATTAATTGAAAACCGCCTAAAAAATGTATGTATACAAATTAAAAATAATGATATAAGTATATTAGATTTTCTAATGGCAGTTAGCCACAACATTAGAAAGTAATGTAATAAATAATATGTTATTGAACTAATTAATATATATATTTTGATTTATGGTTTATGTTATATAATTTTTTAACTGTGATATAATTAGTTATTGTTTAATGTCATATACGATATACTAGATGTAATTTTTCTAAAGTTACCTTTTAATAAAATAATATTATATTAAAGAAGTGTTAGGTACATTGATAAATGTAATGATTATATTATGATTATATTTAATTATGTAAATCATAATAAAAAAGAATAATGTATTTAGTTGGTACGGGGCTTTTTTTTCTTATGACGGGGCTTTTTTTACCGGGGCTTTTTTTTCGGGGGCTTTTTTTTCTAGATTCGATTTGACATTGTTATTGAATAAAATGAAGATTTTTAATTAAACATTTTCTTCCTTGGTCATTTTCTGTATTAAAATATGATACGAAATTAATAATAATTATTATTATTAAAATATGCATAGGTACTTATTTGAGTATCAATATAACTATGAAATAACCTCGTACAAGGGTAAATAATATACCAATCGAAGGGTAATTTTCAGCTCTACGCCATGAAATAATTATAAAAATCATAACTACAGCGCCAAAAAATTTATTACTATGTAAAAGAATATAAGAAATGCGGCAGCCGGCGGCAGTATGGCCTCACAGGAATAAAATGTTACGGCAGCCGGCGGCCTAAAATTCTTAATTCATTACCAGATTCTTGTGGCCGCCGGCGGCTGTATGGCGGTCAACGTGTTAACAAAATATCATTATTATTTATTACATAAACTATAAACAATAGGTATTTGTGTCTATTGAATTCCTTAAAATATTAGAGGTTTTTGTTTTAAGATTTGGTTATCACTACCTACAAACTGCCACTTTTGTGTATAATGCATAATTATTAATTATAGGTATACACCGTTTAGCAGGGCTCATTTTCGTGTTCACGAGTCGTGAAAATATAAATTAAAAAAACTAAAATTACGCCTCACCGATTATAGTTAAAATATAATGGGTAATTGTATTTATTATTTAATAACAATTATATAATGCTAATGATGCTTTTTGGGAAAAAAAAGTGCCGTAAATCATTCTATGCGTCCGCGATATTATTTCAAACCTACCTACTGGCTGGCTGGCAAAACATTAAACAACGTTGCCTCGGAGATATTCGAGTAAATATTAAAAACGGACGTCGACGAATTATTATACATTCGATCAGTTACATTATATAATCTAACTGCAAACGGCCATCGTCGTCGCTGCCGAAAATAGACAAAATAACAGTGGTAGAAGAAACAAATCACGAAAATGTCAAGTTCTTTCGAGTAAGAAATTTAAAAAAATTTTATTTTTAAATCTAACTATCTAAGATTTAATAATTTATACAAGATTCCTCAAAAATTTGTCTACCATTATCAAAAAAGAATGTTAACCTGAAAGTCAAATTAAATTTTTATGAGCGTTTGAAGTTCAAATTTTAACATCATTGAATATTCACTCGATTTCTCTTGTAGCGATTTTCTAATGTTGTATTTTTTTTTTATATAATATTTATCAATACATTTTTATTTGTTTAGTCAAAAAGCGTGAAAATATAATAAGCGACTCTTTATCTATTTTTACAATAGCAGTTGAAAAATAATAAAAAATAAAAATACATATGCACAATTTTTTTTATAAATATTTAATGTTTTAATTTCGACAAAATTTATCAAACTTAAAATTTAAAAAGCGGGTAAGTGGAAGTCACTCTGCTGTACAGTAATTTACAAGTGGGTCAATGTATAATGGATTGTATCAAACTTGAATTCAATGATATAATATCATAATTGTATAAGAAAAATGATTCTGAGCGGAGATGGTTTGTCAGTCTGGATATTTTATATTGTTATTATTTATTACTTATAGCCTTTAAGTTGAATTAATATTATAATATTATTATTTTTTATTCGTTTCTATGGTGATAAACAAAGCGTTAGAAATTAAAAACACGTTTTTAGCGGTTTTTCGTAATTTATCGGTGGTTTTTCGCGTGGAATTAAATAACTATTTAATTACCTATTTAAAGTGCCATCTTGATCAAATTTACGACTTCTACTACTCGCGCCGTCATGCAAACCTCACGGCAAAGACCAGCTGTACACATCCATCATCCATGTCCTGTAGTATTATATTTAAACCACTTAAGAAACTGATCTACATCGTGATTTAAACCATGCACTCATCTTTATGCTGGGCCGGTCTATACGACGTAGTAGAAATAATTAAAAACGGACAGTTAGTAAACAAATATAAACATGTTAGTCGGTAAAAAAAATATAAAGAATGTTGAATACTGCATTAGAATTGTAATTATAGTATAAAATGTATATAATAAATATAACGTATAAGAAAATATGAAAAAAGTAAAAAAATAAAATTATTATCAAATACGTTTGTTTAAAGAAAACATACAAAACGTTTTTATTACAACACATGTCAATGAGAAAAGTAAAATTAATAATGTAAACACATGCAAATGTTGAATTGCAATATTTCAAATAGTCTACGAAGTACTAATAAAATAGTAGGTCAGTAAGTAAATCAAAAATCAGCAAAATAAAATAGATACTAAAAGGAAATACAATAAGAATCATACCTCAACTAAGTTACGTACAGCAAGCACAATACAACAGTTTTTATTTTTTTCTAATACATTAACAATTATTGTTCCCCCTATATAGTATTCTAAAGATTTTCAGTATGTAAAAAATCTTACGAGATAGAATAGTGTAATAAGAGTAATATTATTAAATAATCATCTACCTATGTATTTTAATTTTTTATAGCATACGGATAAATTAAATTTTTTTATTTTTCAATAACAACCACAAAAAAAAAGTGTAAGAAAAAAAAAAGAGTGAGAAAGTTTACAAATTGAGCCGACTACGACCGATTCATAAACCTCGAATCCAAGACATGTTATGGTGGTTCAATCAAGACCTTTCACGACGCCGAGGTCATAGCTGAACAGCGTGCAGTCCAATCCGCGGACAGACCACGGTAACAGACCTTCCTGTTTCAGCACTAGGGGAGACCTTGAAGAACCAGTGACATTCAAACGACGGAACGGGTGAAGAATAATTTCGGAAAATTAATATCGTACATGAGTATGATGTGGATTTATATTGCAAATTTATTATAAGACATAGGTATATTATGTAAAAAAAAAGAGCGCGTGAAAACATGCGTTAGGCATATAGATGAAAATGTAGAGTAAGGGTTCACAAACAAAATATTATTATAAAAATAAGAATGTTAGCAATAAACTGGTTGAAATTTTACAATAACACAAACACAAAAAAACAAGTCCGATAGACATTGTTATACGCATAGTTTAATGTTTTCTGCGTTGCTTATGTAGGTAAGCACTAGATAAATTGTATTATAATAAAGCTACCATATTTGTAGGTATAAGGATATATCTGCGATTATTTTGAAACAACAATTTCAATATAAACATTGTTGTATTATATGTTATGGGCAAAAGTTGAAATCGGGCAAACCTCAGAATTTCCCGGTTAAAATGTGAACTGCCCACAATCCTTGGGAAAAATGTCATATTTCGGCTTTTGCATGGACAAACCTAGTAGTGACCAACTTAATTTGGAAATAACAGTATATAGTGACTTTCAGGGTTGGGATTTTATAGCATTTGCATATTTCTTATGAGATGCTTAAAAATAGCAGAATAAGCTAAAAATGTGTTTCATGATACAGATAACTCAAATTAAAAATTTTATTTTGCTTTTTTGGACTTTTTTGCATTTTACATGTTTTTGAATCAAAATCGATCATATTTTATGAAATTATAATTTAGTAAACGTGTTTTTAGATTTTTGTCAATCGAATTTTTAAGATAACTTCGTATTAGGCATTTGGTTCTAATTTTTGTTATCTGCTGATTTAGTTGGGGTTTTTTTGTCGATTTCTGCTGCGATTATTATTATCAACGAACGAGCGTCGAATGCGTAGTATAGTCAATTCATTTAGATTTTGATCAGAGTGACTAAATTATTTCAAATCTTAAGTAACTACCTATAATAATATTTGTAAGTGATTAAAAAATTATTAATTAATTAATTTCCTTTTTTTGCATATTTTGTTGTTTTAATTGCATATTTAGCGATATTTAAGGTAATTTTATAGCGCATATTTATGCAATTTTAAGTGCTATAAAATTCCAACCCTGGTGACTTTTATCGTAAGGTCAAAAGCGTAGCGTCTTAAATACCTACACTAATAATATTAAAATATAAAAATTAGTGACATTTATCGTACGATTTTAATACGATTAATACGTACCTTGTTAATTTAACATTGTTATCGTATTTTATCAACTAGTTATATTATAGGGCATAGGCATCTACACAAAACCAGTGGCGTCATTTCAGTTTTTGAGAGGGTGGGCAAAATTTTTGACCAGCCCATAATAAAACTAAAAAAAAACCGCGCGTTAACAATTACATTACAATTGCATTTTTAACTCAATACAAATAGCCTTCTTACATAATTCTATACTTACCAGATACTATCAAAGTTATCTGAGATAACCGTGGTTACTGGTTACTATTATTATTATCATATTATTGTGTATAAACTCTACCTATGTCGTATATACAATTGCTATTACACTGTGTTGGCTAGTACCTAAATAAACAAATTATATTATTATGTGTAATACTATGCTGGCTATAAATATTATTATTATTATTATTATTATTATAGGAAACCGGGGAATATAATATTGTTTATTTTTACTCTTTGTAAATGTTTAATCGAATATAATTTGTTGATTTATGTTGCAATATTTCGACAGTGAATTGTTTTAAAAATTATATCCAATAAGTTTTTAACTTTGGCTTTTATATTATAGTGTTTAAAGTAAAGTAATGTTTTCAATTGATTTAATTTTTTTTCCTAGACTTAAAATAGATGCCAGAAACAGTACTTATAGCGCGCCAAGCTTATACGCGTGAAGTGATATTCTGTCAACCGATATTAAGATATTATGCTAAAGGTATAGTAAGTTGTAGTTGGATTCTATTTTGCTTTCATTAATATTACTTAACGTAGTTAAAATTAGTTATAGAACTATAGGTGCACTTAGGATTGATTCGATAAGCCAAATTTATTAAAACCTGCTGTTAGTTAAATAATTTACCTGCGGGAGGCACGCAGGTTCGTTTATTATGTTAAAATGTGTATAAAATTAAAAATTCCTTTCAAAATCCAAATCTTAAGACCACCTATGGTTACCGTAGTAAATATTAGAGCTCATGGGAGTTACTTATACCTGAAAAACAGTGCATTTTACTATTCTTCTTCTTGTCAAAAATCCGGTTTTAAAATGCCAATAATTGATGGCCAGCATCTAATAGGTAATTAAATATATAAATATATAAATAAATAATAATATATAAATCACTTTTAAATAATTAGACAATATTATTTAGATTTTTTTAAAAAAGCCATTGAATCATATACAAAACAAATTAAAGGTATATAAAAGTGTTAAATCAAAAGTTTCAATTTTTTTGAAAAGTTTCATGAAAACATGAAATTTTATATCTCTGCGCACAGATCATCGAGGACAGCGATGCCATGCGTCACTGTGCGTGTAAACGTAAAAGAAAATTCGGTTCCCGTTAAACGTATCACGATCGATCGAGCCAGATCCGGTCAACAACTATATTATTATAGTCGATATATTATTGTAGCTGCCGCCTGCCGGTCACATAATATTATGATACTATCGAAAAATCTTCGGCTTCCGTAATATTATTAATGAAATATCATTAAATGAATAATTAATAATATTATATGTTATATTATAATAAGTGTGTAAATATCTTGACACCTATAACCATAATAATAACATTCGTGTTTGAATCTATGTTTGTGCTTGTATTTATACTAGTTTAGCCGTACTGGCCCGTACTGGTCCACCGTGACACCGGGAATTTTCCCGGTGCGCCCCATGATCAATTGATAAATAAGCGCCCCTCTCCCCTTTTTTTATATCATTGTAACATATAATAATATTATAAGTAATATTATAATATTCACTGCCTCTGCCTCTGACACAAGCGACGCGTGAAAGGTCATTTTCGAAACTAAAATTGTTAAAAACACTATTAAGGTCCACAATTGTACAAGACAATCATTCTTCTTAATGCACTGTGAACGAGACATGGTAAAGCAAGTAGATGGAGATCAAATCATAAATGCTCTGTGTATGAAACTTTGATCAGCAAATAAATGCAACGTCTACTCACATATTATAGTCAAATATTTAGATATAAGTTGTTTGTGTACTTTTTTTAAAGTATTTAAAAAAATTAACTATTACGGTTTATGTTTTTGTATAAAATATAAATCAAATTAAAATTTTAAAAGTAAGTGCATGTAACATATTTTTTCGATTAGTATTTTGTTAAAAACCTCAGAATAAATCATGATCTGTGTTTAACATCTTCGGTGGTAGTTTTTAAATAAAACAAACATGGATAGACCCCAAATTTTTATTTTGAAGTTGATGTATAAAAATATAGTTGTTGCCCTATAATTAAATTTTTTCCCGCGCCCCTTAGAGGTAGCCAGTACGGGCTTGATTATAGGTATATTATAATCTTAATCTTATTCTTAACATATTATTCTAAAACAAAGTCCCTTTTTCTGTCTGTATGCTTAGATCTTTAAAACTACGCAATGGATTTTAATGCGGTTTTTTTGAATTGACAGAGTGATTTGAGAGGAAAGTTTATATGTATATATAACAGGGACGAATAAATGATCGGTTTTGATGATTTATCTTAACCGTAACCAGAGCGACAGCAATAAAACAAGAGAGCGGTTTTTATGTCCGAGATTGAAACCCATGATTATTTGAACGGTAACCAAAACCGAAACAGTTTTTTTTTTGCTTAGTGGTCAACCGGTTTTTAAATTAAACGATTAATGATACTTATGTTATTTAATATTTTAGAAATATCCGAACATGAAATGAGAGTTGATATTCAGTGAATATAATAAAATTCTCTGTAGATATAATAAATATAAAGTGAATTCTACTTATATTTTTTTATATATTTTAGATTCTGAGCGGAGTGAGGAAGCTAGTGGTTTTACAATAGTGTTTATTTTTTTTGTATATCCTGTTTACAAAATTTATACCAGAAGGAGTGCTTCGATTTCAACATATAGAACCTTATCTTTTAGCAAATTGGATCAAGATGGTAGGTACTTTAAAGATGTCATTTTTCGAATTTCTTAATAGTTATTTAATGCCACGGGAAAAACTACTGACAGATTACGAAAAACCACTTACAATGAGATTTTAATTTCTAACACTTTGTTTATCACTGTCGCAACGAATAAAAAATTATAATATTATAATATTAATTTAACTTAAAGCCTATAGTAAATAATAAAATTTTTAAAAATCCAGACTGATAAACCATTTCCGCTCAGAATCGTTTTTCTTATACAATGATATTATATTATATAAGTTTAATACAATCCATTATACATTGACTCACTTGTAACCTAATGTACAGCAGGGCGACATCCACTTACCCGATTTTTTTTCGTGTTTTATGAACACCGCCTGTAAAATATCGAGAATTACTCTTAATACCATCAAGATCAAATATGCTACCAAAAAAATAATAAATAAATAAATAAAAATTATTCTCAACTCCTATAACCCATAGCAACTATAAATAAACAAAAATGTCTATCGTAAATCTCAAAATTCCTGTTTGAGCACCTACCAGTGGTGATGAATTTCTTTTTTAAATTAGCCTATGACACTCACAAAGAATGTGGCTTTCTATTGGTGAAAGAATTTCGAAATCGGTTCAGTAATTCCAGAAATTACCCTCAACAACGGTAACTAACAACTCCTCTTTATATAATAATATAGATATAGATATAGATGATCTATTGATTATAAAACAAATTCATTTTATAAATAAGACCAATACAAAGTTTATCATAAATATTAGTCATATTACTTATAAGTTATTAGTTATAACTACCTACCTACTGTATTTTGAGAATTTCCGCGCGAATGCGCACGATTTCTTTCTTTTATTTTTTTTATTTGGTGCAAACATTAAAGTTATATAAGGTGTTGACTTGTTGGTTAACTTTGCATCACGGTAGATTAAACTATAATGTACGGTGCTTTGCTCCCCTTATTTCAGTTTTTAACAAAACTGGTACAATGTTAGATATACGCATAGCTTAATGCCTTGATCCTTACCTTGGAAAAGATCTAAAATAAACAAAGTTAAAAATAAAAACTCTCAAGATATTAGCCATTGGCTATTAGCTATATTCATAAACTGTTCTAAGCAGTAAAATAGTTAGTACTTAGTTGGAATCATAATATGTTAAGTCTACATAAAAAAAACCTATAATTTTCAATATATGTACTTGTTAAATGAAACAGTCCTTTAAACGATATAAACTAAAAACATAATAAGGTACAAAATATTCTTAAAAATAAGGATAAGGCCTTAAAAATACTGTAGGCTTTGATGCAGATCAAGTGTGCGAGATGTAAATCAATTGTTGGTTTAAAAAAAATTATAAAAATAACATACTTATGGCTACATACTTTTTTAAATTTCATAAAGTATTTAAATTGAAAGTTCTACGAACGAAGAAGACTTCCTATAGGCCGCATTGTACTCCGATTTTAATTTTATTTCTAATAATGGTATAATAAAAAAAGCTTAAACTGTATTATTTTAAAGACATATTATAAAGTTATTTTGAAAAACGGATTTCAATGCGGCCTGAGAATATTACCCTCTAATAGCTTAAAAAAAAAAAATCAAATTTGGTTGATTCTATAGATCAGGGTTATTATTCCCGTAGAGTGTACTATTGTGGACAAAATTACATTGGCACCAGACACGGTAAAAATTTCAATTTTAATTATAAATGTTACATAGTATTTGTCACGATATATTTAAAAAAATACTTTATAGGCAGGTACTTTTTAGGTACCTTATATACCTATTATTAGGATATGTATATTTAATGTTTAAGTTACATGTATATATAATAATAAAAAATGTCCGCGTTTTACATTTTGAACGATTGACCATACAAAGCATCTATATATATATATATACTGTATACAGTTTACAATTTGTCAGTTATCACAGACAACTGCAATCAATTTGCAACGAAAATACTAAAATTAATAAAAATATCATTGAAAAATGTAGGTATTCGCTTCTAAGAAATTTAATGAAATGCGCAACTCAAATATTTACATTTTCCCATTAAAAAAATATAATATAATAAGCAATATAATATTATAATTTTACAATGTAGGTAGGTCATCTGTGTAATTTAATACATTTATAAGACTATTTTTTTAATAAATCCATAATTGATTAGTTAATGGATTTTTTATAATATAACAAAAGATGTTGTTAGAAATGTTTTTTATTTGATAAAATAATTAAAATAATAATAAAAACAAATTTAATTGTATAATGATTTGTTAAGAAATGTTGTAGATTATAGATATAAAGTTACGCCTAATAAGTAATAGCATACCATTTATATGGCATGTATTAGAAAGAAATTTTTTAATGTAAATTAAAATTAAATTGCATTAAATGAAGCTAAACTCTTTACAAAATTATACCTATCAATTTGGTTGTCGTTATACAATTCTATTTTTTTATTTATAAATTGTATATTGTTTTTTTATTGTGTTCTAATTATCCTACTTTCATTATTATTGGCAGAATTCATTCGTATATAAGAATCCGTCTGCATGGCTAATACATTTTTAATGAAAACTGCAATATTTGGATGTGCTGGAGTAAATAAATTACCAAATTTGGCATGAAAAGACTTACAGTAGTTGTTAGTTGTTCTTTCCAGTGTTGCTTCTTTTTTGGCCCAAATACTGGGTAGAAATTTTGCATCCTGTTTTATGTATATTTTGTTTAAGTAAGTGATAATTTTTTTAATTCGTGCATCCTTGGGTTGGTAATTTTTAAAGTCATTTTCAAAACATAGATAAACTTCGTAAGGATCCAAAAACATAAGACATAATTGTCTGAGCCATTTTCCTATGTTGGATTCGTTGTTTTTATATTCTTGAACAAGACCAACTGCCTGTATTCGTCTCCACCTATTAACAAAAATTAAATAAAAATAGATAACTAAATATAACATAATATTTATTATCTATACGTACCATGATTGACTAAGATGAAAACGACATGCAATTATAGTTATATTAGGAAATATATCTTTCACGCTTGAATGAATTGCCGTTTCGAAATTGATTACTAGTGTTCTTGGTTGCAAACATTTGTTTAACGAATGACATTTTTCATGAAGTATTTCCCAAATAGCTGTATATGTATCTTATTTTTATTTGGAAGCAGACAGAACACAACTGGTACAAATACGTCATTACGATATGCGTGAATACTGAATAATTGGTGAAAAAATTTCGTACAGTATTTAAATGTACCATCACCATATAAGGTCTGAGAATCACACATAAAATTTAAATTTAAATCACATGAAAATATTATTATATGATCTAATGGGTCATTTGTTATAACAAAATATTCGTCTTTCAGCGTTATCGGCTTGGTGTTATTAATATAATCATGTACTTCAGAAATTGATTTTGGAAGTTTCGGTAAATTTCATATGCGTCCACGAGAAATGCTATCTCTAATTAATTTTGTGTCGTTACATGTTACAGTCGACGCTGCTTTTCATTATTAGCTATTTCAAGTTTTATTAACTTGGAAGGACGATCAGTAATATAATCAAGTCCCTTTCGTTTTATCCCGTTACTAATCTTTTGTCGAATAATAATATTGGTGTCGATACTTTCATGTAGATGTGTCCCTGATTCCCGCAAAAAATTATAATCAACGCCAATCGTGTATAATTTTGCTAAACACGTTTTTTGTATGCATTACCATCCAACTTCTCCGGATATTAATACTTGGAATATTTATAATTATTTTTTACAAACAGCACATTTCCTCGTTGACTGTATACAACACTTATTTCACTTGCCATATTTAAATAAAACTTAATTTAAGCAACAATATAATCTAACAATTAAATTTTAAGCAACTACCACACAGAGAATGCTCCGAGAACTGAATTCGTCCCGTATACGTTCCACACTAGGGAAATAAATATATTGGTTATTACCTACAATATGTCATCAATTTTATATTAAATCGGTTTTATGGCAGTGGACTTTTGGTGTTAAAATATTTTTAGAATGCGGAGCTGCGGTGCGTCCTTTTTTTCATATGCATACTTCTTTAGTTTTTAATTATAGTATAGGTAAATATTTTATAACTCTATTGACTATTTTGAGATTGTCTTAAAAATTAAATTGCGGCCGACGCACCTATGTCAATCGTTAATTGTTATAAATAATTATATTTTATATAGGTACTAATTTCTATATAAATTATAACATATAACTTATGTAGATGGATACCTAAATATAATACATATTAGCTACTTTTTAACTTACAACGGCCCGACAACGGCCCACTAATGATAATGGGGGCTAATAAGCTTAAATGTATACGAGTATTTTAATTGCGAAGTGCAAAGTGATAATCTTAATAACTCATTTTTATAAAATTATCAACGCGGATATTAACGTTAGTAATTACAGACGTAGTTTAATATATTATTATAATATATACTAATGAGCAGCTATTGTTGTAGTAGCCAATTTGTTAAATTTAGTTTGAACATAACATATAATTTGTATAATCAAATATTTTATAAAGTATGCTATTATAAATATTTGAATCAGTAAATATAGAGAAAAGAAGATTGAGTGCTGGATTTAAACTTTATGTTTACTGAATGTTGTACTACATTTGTTTAAAACTGTTGTAACGATGTTTAAATTTTGATTACATTTATTGTTTCTTACAATACTCGATTAAAAACTTTAAGTCATTTAAACTGTATAAAAGTAAACAAACATTTTGGAAAATTTAATAGTGTTAATGTGGGAATAGACTCATGTTTAGGAAATTAAATATTGATATCACTAAATTTAAAACAAAACCCTTGTTAATTATTTATTTATATACTTTATATCTAAACATTGTTGGTTTTAAAACAACATTCACTTTTGTTATAATGTTATGTTGATATAAAAATGCATTAGTACCTATTATATTTCTTTCTTATTTGTTAATCAGTATAAAGTTTAGTTTGTAACTATATTATTATTATCATATTAATATTATGTATAAACTCTATGCCGTATATAAAGTTGATATTATATTATAAGTACTGTGTTGGCTAATACCTAAATAAAAATATTTATATATTATGTGTAATACTGTGCTGGCTGCCTGGCTTTAAATATTATTATTATTATAGGAAGCTGGTGATTACCTTGTTTATTTTTGACGACAATATACACTTTGTAAATGTTTAATCGAATAAAATTACTTTATTTATATTTTAATATTTTGACTATGAATTGTGTTAATAATTGAATTGAATAAAATAAGTTTTAAATTGTTTAACTTTGGTTTTTATATTATAGTGTTTAAAGTAAAATAATGTAAAATCAATTAATTTTATTTTATTTCCTCAACTTAAAATAGCTGCCGACTACTGATTAGTACTTAGCGTGCTAAGTTTCACGCGCTGTCAACCAACATCAAGATGTGGCTGCAGGTCGTAGTTATACTGAAGGTATAGTTGTAGTTATAGATTCTGTTTTACTTGCGTTAATATTACTTAATTTAGTTGAAATTAGTTATAGAATGATAGGTTCATTTAGGATAGAACCGATAAGCCAAATTTATTAAAAACCGGCTTTTAGTTCAATAATTTACCTGCGGGAAGCACACAGGTTCGTTTATTATGTTTAAAATGTGTACAAAATTAAAAATTCCTTTCAAAATCCAAATCCTAAGACCACCTATGGTTACCGTAGTAAATATTGGAGCTCATAGGAGTTAATTATACCTGAGAAACAGTGCATTTTACTATTCTTGTCAAGTCCGGTTTTAAAATGCCAATAATAAAAGTACTAAAATAATATACAAATCCACAAATATAATGAAAAAAAAAACGAAAAAAATTCATGTTACATAATAAACACATAATGATGACGTAAAAAAAATAAATAAAAAATTAGGTAGCGAATCCAGTAAATCTAATAAATACAAAATACATACACATATATTATGGTTACGTCCTAGGGATAAGGGATTTGTTGTAATTTTGCTATAATCACTTTATCTTTAATTAAATACCACTATAGTTATTATTTAATAAAAGTATAAACTAGTCTAGACCAAAGATTTTACAAAAAATCGTCCTCAATGTTTATAAAATATTGCATCACAACAATCTTCTACTCAAAATAGTATATTTAGGTACGGTCAAAATTGATGTTATACAAATTCATCAATCTCAATACATTTGATGACAAATTATTGTAAAACGTTTTATTCTTTTGATTGTATCATTAACAATTTTCATTAGGTGTTAAATATAACTTTTTTCTTTTGATCTATCGCACTGTTATGATTAAGCACATAAAAAAAAAGGTGGGTAAGTGAGTGTTGCTCTGCTCTACAGTAGGTTACAAGTAATGGATTGTGTATTTGTGTTAAATTTAAATTCAACGATATAATATAATTTTATAAGAAAAACGATTCTGAGCAAAGACTGACAGTCAGCCTATGATACTACCAAGTATATTTTATGATATTATTGTAATTTTGTAAATAAAGTAATTTATATATTATAAGCTATCTACGTGGAACCTTGTTTTACATTTTAAATCCTTAGCTATAAAAATTGAATATTTTGTACATTTTTAACTACAAAATAATTATTAAATTTTAAATTTATAAAGTTTGTCAAAATTCGAACTTTAAAAGCTTATAAAAAAATAAGCCTTTGTATTTTAAATATTTTTCAAGTACTATTGTAACAATATACCAGGAGCCTTGTATTAAATTTTCACGCATTTTGGTCAAACAAATAACATTTATTGATTTTTAAAATTGTCTGTAAACAGCTGAAAATGAGTCAAAATATTTTTTAAATTTGATGATGTATAGAATATGATAATATAAACGTTCGGTCAAGCTTAATGATGTAGATTCTACATTTATAAGTTTTTGAATTCCAACAAATTAAGAAAAATGCTCTATGAGAAATCTAGTGAATATTCAATGTAAAAATATGAACACCAAACGCTCATAAAAATGTAATTTAACTTTCTTGTAGATTTTTTTTTTTTGACCAAGTTAGACAAACTTATAAAGAATCTTGTAATACGTTTTAAAATGTTAGATTTAAAAAGAAAATTTGTATGAATTTCTAACTCAAAATAATTTACACATTTTCGTGATTTTTAAGACTTTGTCAAAATTTGAACCTTAAATGCTTATAAAAAAAATTCTGACTATGGTTTTTAAATTATTTTATCTGCCTCTGAAACAATATACTAGGAGGCTCAAAATTTAATTTTCAAGCATTTTTAACCAACAAATAAAATTTTATTGATATTTATAGAAAAAAAAACTAAAAAACACGATGTTGTATTATTAATTTATTACTTTGATAGAATTAATATTGATAACACACGGATACATTATTTTATTTTCAAATTTTTATGGAGCCAACATGTTAATGTGAAAAAAAAGATGGGTAAGTGGATGTCGCTCTGCTATACAGTAGGTTACAAGTGGGTCACTGTAATGGATGGTGTTAAATTTGAATTCAATGATATAATATCATTGTATAAGAAAAACGATTCTGAGCGAAAACGGTCAGTCTATGATGTTACTAAGTATATTTGATGATATTATTGTGCATAAAGTAATTTATATATAACCTATTTACGTGGAGCCTTGTTTTCAATTTTCAATCCTTAGCTATAAAAGTTGAACATTTTATAAATTTTTAACTACAAAATAATTATTAAATTATAAATTTTATAAATTTTGTCAAGATTTGAACTTTAAATGCTTATAAATAAAAACTGTGACTAAGGATTTTTAATTTTTATCATCTGCCTTTGAAACGATAACCTAGAAGCCTTCTATTAAATTTTCAAGCTTTTTTACTCAACAGATAAAGTTTTATTGATATTTATAGAAAAAAAAAACTAAAAAAAATGGAAACTGACATTGTCCGTAAACAGCTTAAAATAAGTCAAAATATTTGGAAAATGTTATGGTGTACAGAAAATGAAAATTCAATCAACCAGTGAAAATTTCATGTATCTAGGGTCATTTTTTTCTTGGCGCTTTTGAAAATTACTGGGAATTTTAAATTTTGACCTCCCCAATGCACCAACGATATTCACTTTCCAATCGAAAAAGATACTGAAGTTGAAAATCGAAGCATTATTTCGATTACTTATCGTGTACACAGACACAAAAAAAAAAAATAAATAAATAAAAACAATAAAAAAAATAAATATAAAAAAAAAAGTCATTGTAAAATCAATACATTCATCGTTCCACTCAGAATCTAAAAATAGAAACTGAAAATGTTCGCAAACAGCTCAAAACAAATAAATTTTTGGTGAAAATCGCATGTATATACAGCAATTTTTTTTAGAGTTATGATAGTCTCATCCCCACCACTAATGTAAATTTGAATACATTTTTTTTTATATTTTAATTTTTAATCTTATAGAATATTAGGTAGGTTATGTACATATTTACTGCAAAATAAATATTCAAAGATATCGAAGTTGAGAGGAATTCCAAAGCTGTGCCGTATTCTGTGTCTTTCAGCCAGTCAAACCTAGTCGGACATTCAACGATGGTGTATGGAGATCGCTATACGTAACAGGTAAGACGAAGCTGAATATCATTAGTTAACATTTTCCTGTAGTTTTCAAAAGCACCGTGAAAAACAAAAGCAAAATTAAGGAAAAACGGAAATTTTTACGAAAAATAGATTTTTAACAAAATCTTTGCTTTTAGTTGTAATTCTAAGACATATGACCGTAAATACATGAAATTTTGATTGAATGTTTATACTAGCAGTTTCTATACACCATTTTCTAAAATTTTCAAAATATCTCGACTTATATTCAGCTATTTACGGTCATTGCCAGCTTTCAATTTTTTTAGTTTTTTTTCCATAATTGTCTGTAAAATTTTATTTGTTTGATAAAAATACGTGAAAATTTAATATAAAGCTCATGATATACCGTTACAATAGAAGTTTAAAAATATTAAAAATACATTGACACAATTTTTTTTTAAGCATTTAAAGTTCGAATTTTGACTAAATTTATCAAATTTAAAATTTAATAACTATTTTTTAGTTAAATGTATAAAATGTTCAACTGTTATAGTTGAGGATTGAAATTTAAAATAAGGTTTCACGTGAATAGGTTATAATATATAAATAACTTTATAGTTTATTTACAATAATATCATCAAATATACTTATAGTAATATCAATATATCATTTGCCGACTAACTGTCTTCGCTCAGAATCGTTTTTTTTTAACAATGATATTATATCATTGAATTAAAATTGAACACCATCCATTGCAGTGACCCACTTGTAACCTACCGTACAGCAGAGCGACACCCACTTGACCATCTTTTTTCGTTTTTAAAATAATAGATGTTTATTTCTAATAAAATAAAAAATAAACATTACATTTTAATATAATAAACATAACATACATTCTTGCGTTTATTTCGATAGCATCATCACTACCACAAATGTAAATTTGAAAACATTTTTTTTTTTAATTTTTTAGAATATTAGGTAGCGGTTACGTCCAAAGCTGAGTCGTCTTCTGTGTCCATAAGTCAAACCTAGTCGGACATTCAACGATGGTGTATGGAGATCGCTATACGTAACAGGTAAGACGAAGCTGAATATCATTACAACCAGACATCAGTTAGGCCACTTTGGCCACCATCGCGGACAAAAATCACTAACGGAATCTGAAATTCTGACCAAGTCAACCATCAACCGTAGTTTAGAGTCTATGACCCATCCAATGATGGATCGGACCGGCTTTCCACCGAGCGGTATCCGACCGCTGTCCACTGGGAGCGAGGCAGTCGTGTACACCATTGTAAGCCGGGTACAAGACTATGGCGAACCAGGTTATACGGTGCGTGGTGCACCACCAGGTTAACTATGCGGACGCCAAGGTACACCGTGTTAAACATAGGTAACCAGGATACACTACGCGGTGCACCGTCTTGGTGTATCCTCGGTAGCACGATTATACCGCCCTTGTGCGAGTCGATCAGTACCGTCGCCAATTGGCGATAATTCGGTTGACGGTTCGTGAAAACGTCTTTCCTCCGAGCGGTATCTGATCGCTATCCACTAGGTGCGAGGCAATCGTGTACACCATTGTATACCGGGTGCATAACTATGGTGAACCAGGTTTTACATTGCGTGGACACCACCACGTTAACATTGCGGGCGCCAATAGGTACACCGTGTTAAGCAGAGGTATACCAGGGTAATACGCTACACGGTGCACCGTTGTGGTATGTATACCTTGGTAGCACGATTATACCGCCCCTGTGTGAGTCGCTCGGTACCGTCGCCACATGGTGATAATTCGGTGTGTAGTCCGTCTGAAACATCGTCGTATGAGTCTATAGACTCTCCTGACACGTGTTGATGATTAGACGTCAGAGTAACAGTTCCCGCCGTGATGGTGGTCAAAGTCGCCTAGTCCGTGGCTGTTATACTAATTATAGTCCGCTTCGTCTTAGGTCTACGGAAATTAGAAGATTCTCATTTCAAACCAACGACTTAAAAACATATTTGGTGAAGTAACAAATGAAACCAGCAGTATGTAAAAATGTGTGAGTACACTACCTTAGTGACTTTATATAATATGACTATTGTTTTGTAAATGTGTGCGAAAAGTCGTACGTGTCATGGTAGGTACGGGTAAGTTGTAGGCATACTGTAAAGGAATAGCTTTACGTACTAATATATAATATATGTAGGTAATCATTTCATGTGTTAGTATATAATTGTTACTCGAGGCAGAAGCGTTTCTCCTTGAGATGTTATGGTTTCATAGATGTAATCTCATAGCTAGAAACCATATTCTATATTTGCAAAGTAATCAAGAAGAACGGACAATAACAAATTACCACTACGAGTTGGCAGTTATTACTAATTGCTAGAATAGCAACTTTGTGAGCGGCTACATTCACCTAAAGGACACCCTGTCCACGCCAACTCTATCAAGGAACCGACATCATATAAAAGAGGGCTGGAAGCACAGCATAGGCAGATGTACCTGGATCATCAACATGGGAAGCGCCTTCACGCCACTAGCCATATACAAGACGACTACGACTACGACTAATACTACTACTACAACGACGATACTATACCTATTATTCTGTTATAATAAAAACATACAATTACAATTTTAATTTGACTATCATTTATTTTGAAATGTCTACATAGTGAATATAACAAATACGTTCAAATTATATATATTTTATTAATTTTGTAGAATTTCTACACACAGATAACAGACGGTAGAACAAAGACGGTTTGTCAGTGTGACACGGTACGTAATGGCGATTAGTACAACACACAAGCACCGTTGAGACCCAGTCTACACGATGTCAACCACCACCACGGGCAACGACACTGTCGACTCTCCCACCTAGCCAAAAGGCACAGGGCGGGACGGGAAGACAAGTCGCACGTACGAGTACCGGCCGCCGGAACTCGCCTCGCTCTCGTTGACCAACCGTCAATACCACCACACGCTTTTTCGTCCCGAACACCGTGTTCTCATCTGCACATCTTTTTGTAATAGTGCATCACCACGGTATATTATATTCCCACCAATTGTGAATAAACGTCCCCCGCGGACTTAAACCCACGTTCAATTTGTGTTGTATATTTCGTTCTTAATATCGTGATTGTCAAGTTAAATCCCCCACACACACTCACTCACAGCGACCGGCCCACCGCAGACTTTATTCCACGGCATCAACCCGCCGTGGCCGTGACACGTATAGTTGGAAATAGAAACAGTAGTTTTTGACAAAAAAAAGTCGTCGTAGTGGGCCTCTTAATAGCTTAAAATCGGTCAAAATGTTTTGAAAACTTCACAAAAGTTATCCTTATTAGAACTATAAAATTATTTTCTTAATAGTTTTCCATACCCACATTATTTTTTTTATCGTTTTAATTACATTTTTTTATGAAATTTGTTAAAATCGTTAATTATTGCGAACATATTTAACATATTTAGGCTGATCTTATATCTTTAGGCCGTCTTCACTCTAAGTCGTCTTTCGCTATACCTATATAAATCTTATTATTTATGATTTATCATTGAATTGAAATTTAACACGTCCATTACAGTGAATTAGTCAATGATGAGGTAGGTATACACCCAGTGTCGGTCTTGTACAATCGGCCATTAATTTAATTTCAATGAATTAAAAGGCAGTTAATATGACGTGTTTGTAGTATTTAACGCCGGCCACATAAAAATTATTGTGCTATTTGTTTAATCATGAGCTGGATCTATACTGGGTAGGTACATTTGACACCTATAATAATTACTCTTGTACTGTAGCCTGGCTTATAGATTCTGAGTGGAACGATGAATGTATTGATTTTATAATGTGTTCGTGTTTTTATTGTTTTTTTGTGTCTGTGTACACGATAAGTAGTTGAAATAATTCTTCGATTTCCAACTTCAGTATCTTGTTCGATGGGCTAGTAAATATTGTTGGTACATTGGGTGGGTCAAAATTAAAATTCACAATAGTTTTCAAAAACGCCGGGAAAACGACATACAAATTAAGGAAAAACGGGAATTTTTACGCAAAATCGATTTTAGTTTTTGTGTAACTCTAAAAAAAATTATCGTATAAACATGCAAATTTTTACTGGTTGTTTATATTTGCATTTTCTATACATGATAAAATTTTCAAAATATTTTGATTTGTTTTAAAGTGTTTAGGAACATTTTCTGTTTCCAATTTTATAAGTCTTTTTTTCTATGAATGACAATAAAACTTTATTTATTGAGTAAAAAAGCTTGAAAATTTAATATAAGGCTCCTACTATATTGTTACAATAACTTTTGAAAATTTAAAAAATCCTTAGTAACAGTTTTTATTTAAAATAATGTCCAACAAATTGTGTTGGCAGCACAAAAGTTTCAAAAGATCTACCGGTAAAAATAATGTCCAACAAATTTTCAGAGTGATCAAACAGGGTCCAAAAAAAACAAACTGTACATTTTTTATAAGGATGAAATTTTGGTAACGTTAAGTTGTGCTGTCAGTTGGCAGCACAAAAGTGTCGAAAGCTCTACCGGCAAAAATAAAGTCCAACAAAGTCTGGGGGTGATCCAAAAATGTCCAACAAGTTAACTCTTCAGTTAACTCGTCCTTGTATACTTGAATATACACAGAAGAATCACGGAAGATGAATCTCATAGTTTTTCGTACTGTTTCTCACTTTGGTCTATCTAAGATGAAACCTAAACGAAAGACAAGCGAATTTGGTAACTCGAAGTTCTTTGCAACGTACCTTGAGATTCTGAAGACTTTTAAAAAGGTTTTCATACGATGATCTTTGCCATTGAAGTTCTTCGGTCAACAAATAAAAGATGTACCGGTTTCCTTCCCATATGGAAGCGATCTGCGTGATTGAATTGTTTTGAAGTCGGAGTTCGTCGAGTCGTCCATATTTGCGACTGAATTCCAAAGCCATTCCCTTATACATTTTCATGTTAACTGACACGCAATAAGCTAAGGAAAATCCTAACTCCGTTTCGAATATGTCTCCTATCAGCTCAACGATGTTTGGCGTTGGTCCTAGCTGTGCTGTGTCAGCTTTCAGAAATCCTGGGTAAGTCTCTGGAAATCCTGTTTCTTCTAGATGTGTTTGATTTTCTTGAGGATCTGTAGGTTCTTGAGGTTCTGGTAAATCTGATGGTTCTTGAGTGTCTAGTAATACTGATGACCTGGTATGCTCCCTAGTAGAGAGAACATGTATACGGCTCAGTGCATCTGCGTTCGTGTTATTTACTCCGAGTTTGAAATGAAAAGTTTACTGATACTCTTCAACTTCAAACGCTATCGAGTTAAACGTGATCCCGGATCGGTAATGTTGAATAACCAAACTAATGCACCATTTTCCGTTATAATGTTAAAATGTTGTCCAAATAGGTACGGCCTAAATACTTTTATTCCCCATATAATACTAGTCAATTCTTTTTCCGTAGTTTTGTAATTGATCTTGTTTAGTATCCGTGACGCGAAAGCTATTGGTAAATCCTTTCCAGTAGGTCCTTGAGACAGTATACAGCCTATGACGTAGTTGCTTGCATCACACGTTAGATTAAATGGCTTTTGGAAGTCTGGGTATTGTAGAATCGGAGCTTGAGTGAGGAGGTTCTTCAATGTTTCAAACAATGTCTGACATAAATCGCTCCACCTGTAAAGAACGTCCTTCTTGAGTAACGTCGTTAATGGTTTAGAAATTTGTCTATAGTTGTGTATAAATCGTCTGTAATAGCCTAATAGCCCAAGGAAAGTTTCTTGACATTCTTCGGAACTAGAAAGGACTGAACACATTCAACCTTTTGAGGATCTGGTTTAACCCCTTTATCAGTTATTCTGTGACCTAGGTAAGTGACTTCTTTCCTAAGAAATTCGCACTTAAGTGGTTGTAATTTCACATTATACTGACGAAGTCTGTTAAAGATTTCTGAGGGTTTCTTTTGAGGTCTTTTGCATAGATTATGATATCGTCCAAATAGACGAAGGCCCTGAGTCCATTTAAACCAGTCAGGAGACCTTATTCATTAGTTACAGTGTACCACTTGGAAATCTGTGACAATCATATTTTCTCCTAATTTAACATCTAGATAGGTGAGTCCAATTGTTGACACCAGTGAGTCATTGATGCCTTTAAGTTGGAATACAGACTCTTCAAATACGATGGTCTGGTCCTTTAACCATGATATTGTTATGAGGTTCAGTTCACTCACTGAGTCCAGAAGTAACATTGAGGTTCCATGGATAGTCTGAGAGATATGGCATCTTACATGGTCTGGTTCTAATACTGACTGGAAGTAGAGGATTTGGTTTGAACGGCTATTTGGATTTTGCTAACTGAACGTCCACCGTTAACTGCCGGCTGTTACAGGTTTCCCTGATTCTCTGTTTTCTTTGAATTTACATATTGACTTTTCCTATATTCTATGAGTTGGTGTCCAGGCTTCTTACAATAATTGCATATGATTATTGTTCTACTACTACTCTCAGATGGTCCGTTAGGTAGTTTTGAAGATTTCTGATCTTTAGTGCTGCGACATTCCTTAGCTGAATGTCTAATTTTTCCACAATTTTTCCACGTCAACTTGATTTTCGGGAAATTACTTGCCTTTGGGGTTCCATTGTAAAGTTTCTTTGATTCAGTGTTAGATTATCAGACTCTTTCTTGTATTGCCTTTTCAAGAGTCGGAGGATTACGGGCTTTTATGAAGTCTTTTAGTGCTCCCAACCCTTCAATAAAAACTAGGACAGTCTGGGCCTTTAGATTTGCTTCTAGTGTTTTCGACACCTCCACTGATTTGCCACTTGTTTCCTGTTCCAAGATTATGTTGTGTAATTGTTCGATGCGGGTTGAATAAGCCTTATACGTATTCTCCATTTTTTTGTTGGCTATGATACAATTTCAAGAACAAATGAGTTGTTGTTCTTTGTGGTTCTAACGCCGTTTTTAATGCTTCTCTTAGTTCATGCCATGAAGAGAAACATCGAAATTTAACTGCTTGGCGTGCTTTTCCTATCAGTCACACGATGATACCTTGTAGTAGTCTTGCTTGTGCAGTTTCACTTGCACACGAGATTGCAAACTCACATTTTTCCAAAAAACTTCTGTGTCTTCTTGTTTTTCTCCGTTGAATGAGCTTGGTAACAACCGTAGAGCTGCCCCCAACTCTATGGTGTTTTTGAATTACAACAAAATAAGAAAATCGCTACATGGGACATCAAGTTGTAAACATTTAAAGTTCAAACGCTCATAAAAATTTAATTTAACTTTCCGGTAGACATTTTTTTTTTGATAAAAATTTAAAACAAAATAAACGATCTAATGAGGAATCTTGTGTTATATTTTTAATCTTAGATTTAAAAAGAAAAATTTTTATGGATTTCTAACTCAAGATAATTTTGCACATTATCATGAATTTTACGTATTTTGTCAAAATTCAAAATTTAAATGCTTTTCAACTCACCAAATAAAATGTTATTGACATTTCTGGAATAAAAACTAAAATATACCCATTTTTCATTATTTTTAGATTCTGAGCGAAGCGATGAATGTATTGATTTTATAATAATGTGTGTTTTTTTTTTATTTTTTAATTTTTGTTTTTGTCATCACCTTTTAGAACAGTATAAATGCTTGGATTTTCTTCAACAGTAACCTTTCTGACAGGAAAGTGAATCTAGTTGGTCAAAAGTAAACTTTTCCAGTAATTTCCAAAAGCGACGTGAAAAACAAAAGAAAAATTAGGGGAAAACAGGAATTTTTACGCAAAATCTGTTTTCGGGAAAATCGATTTTGGTTTTTGGTGAAACTCTAAAACAAATGACCTTAGGTACATGCAATTTTGTCTGAATGTTTATATTAGCTTTTTCTATACACTTTAAGATTTCACATATATTTTAACTTATTTTAAATATCAATTAAATTTTATTTGTTGGTTAAAAAAGCTTGAACATTTAATAGAAGGCTCCTAGGTTATTGCTTCAAAGGTAGATGAAAAAAATTAAAAACCCTTAATCACAGTTTTTATTTATAAGCATTTTAAGTTCAAATCTTGACAAAATACGGAAAAATCATGAAAATTAGCAAATTATTTTTAGTTGAGAATTCATAAATATTTTTCTTTTTAAATCTAAGATTTGAAAATGTAATTCAAGATTCCTCATAAGTTTGGCTACCTTTATCAAAAAAAAATGGGTCAAAAAGCTTGAATATTTTAAATAAGGATCCTCATAAGTTGATATAATATCGGTTGAAAAATATTAAAATTCATAAAATACATTTATAAACGTGTCTACAAAATTTTACATGTTAAATGCAATTGATAAAAGGGCATTTTTTTGATATTTTTAGGGCATTTAAATCTATTGAGTTTCAATAAGAATTTTAATAATAACATATTATATTACTGGATGATTTCAATATCAACAGATTATCGTGCTAAAGTTATCATTTGATTAACCAATCTGCTAGCGAGTTCCTCTATTCCCATCTGCACAATATTTCTGATCGATTGATACGACTTTATATGTTAAGCCGTTTGCCCTGTAGAGGTTGACAAAGGATTGACATAAATTAGAACGGTTTTTCAATGCTAAAACTCTAGCTCTTGTTATTATACGCTAGTGGCTACTCCGCTATTTTTTATACGTCGCGCTGGATATTGATCGTAGTAGTGGTGTTAATAAGTGTAGGATATAAATATAAATGTGGAAATGAAAATAAATATAAGGTGACATAGTTACTGATAGAGTAACAATACATTGATAGTTATATAATTAAATGCAAGAAATAGGCATAATGCGTGAACAGAAATAGATATACCATTTAGGCATACTAGTCAGAAAGTAGATGATAATCTGGAAATAACAACTACGAAATGATAAAAGTAGTTATTACGCTGGCACGTAATGACGTGTAATGTCACGTGAATGACAAAAGTAGAATAATACAGGACTCAAACACCATTGAGTGAGTAGTTTGACATTAATTAGATGCTGTATGTAGAAATAAAATTGTTAATAAGAATTAATAATATTGTAGGGATGAAGTACAATACGAAATTTTAGTTACACACAACGATGCAACAACAGAAGTTATTAATTTTACGGGAAACGAGTTGTTTAACGAAGAACCAGGATTTTGAATTGGCTTGGGTCGAACGAGCAGGCAGTTAATTGTTACTGGTGGCTTTGAAGAGAGCGGTCAAATATGTAAGAGAAACGGAGTTTTTTCAATATTTTGGGCGGAATCTTTCGTATACCGGGAGCGACATTCATTCAGATCGATTTTTATAAACCAGTATGATGGACATCATGGTCTACATACACATAGTTTTAGGATATCGAGAATGACGAATCTCTGTAGTTGGTTGATAGACCAGTTCAGACTTTCGAACTCCCTGATGATCTCGGATATATCGATTAAATATCATCTAGCTATAGATCCACCACTGCTGGTTCAGAACAGAGGTAGACCAATATATAAAGTTATTTTGGTTGTGTTGTAACCAAGCCCTTTTCTCACATTGGTGTATAAAATGTTAGCCCCCACCCCCTGAAATTTCTTATATGTACTTAAGAAACAAACAGTGGAAGACAGGATACAGACATTTTGAGAGTTCATGTATCCAACAAATGTGTCCTACCCACTTGTCATTTTTCTTTAGTAATTGCAACTTATAAAATACGACAGCTACTATCTATTTTTCATATCCTCAAGTGATAAGGGTTGTCTAGAAAAAAATAAAAATAAAAATAATAATAGTGTATTATATATTGGTTGCTATTAGTTAATCGGGCATGTTTGTTGACATGTATTATAATTTTTGTCAATATATTTATAAATATAAATTTATGTTTGTGGGTAGATTGGACCTCTGGGAAGAAGATAGGTTAATTAACAAAGGGTTAATTTATTGGTATAGGTAGGAGTGGATCGGTCAAAGTCATGAGGGCTAAGTGAAATTTCCCCCCTAAAAATAATTCGTTATAACTTAAGAGGAACAGTTTCGCTTGATACTTGATATTTTTCCACTTATTAACACCTGAGAAAATAATCAGTATGCAAGTCGAATACGAGGAAGAGGCTTTTGCAAATACGTAGCCTTGGATAATATGCAGGTCTTGAGACCGAACAAAAAAAATATTAACTACTGGTTTTCAATTATTTTGATTTTAATTTAAAATATATGATAAGAAATGTTAATGTAAATATTTGGTGAACTTTTAAAGCTAACTAAGCCTTAATAACTTCGGTTATTCGGTTTTGAGTAAAAAAAAACAAACATGGCGCGCTATTTGATATTTTTCCTCTCAAGAAAAATCTATAAATCATATAATATATTATGACGTGTCTGTTAGTAGGACGCTACACAGGCATTTGTTGTCTCCATCTTGCAAACGTACTTCATAAAAAATCGTACGTTAACAATAATACATTTAACTCTGTAGTTTCTAAAATTAGAGTGAATTTACCTCTTATAAAATTTAAAGGTAATAACATTAATTCGGTTACCTCAGATAATTTGTTTATGTTATTATTTTTAAGTAAATTCTGATCATTTTAAAATGTAAAAATATACTTTTGGATTATTTTGGTTACAATAAAAATTATTTATGAGAATCCTTGTTTAAAATTTATTGACTTGTGATTATGATTCGCTGTTGGTCCCCAAATATGATTGAATACTATTTTCAAATTAATATCAAGCAAACTATTCGTTTACGTCAACATAATATAACTTTTTCAAATATAAGTTATCTTTACGACTTTACTCAAATAGTTAAATCAACAAAAAACTTTTATATATTTACACTAAAAATTAAAATATTAAAATTTATATAATATTAATAACGAGTTCGCATAGGTACTTAATATTTTTCCACTTTTTAACACCTGAGAAAATAATATACAATACCTATGAAAGTTAAACACCGCGCATACGCTCTTTGTATTTCAAACAGATACATAATCGTTATCATACGAAGTCTTGGATCTGGTACCTAGGTTATAACTTTACTCAAATAATCAAATCAACAAAAAAATGTTTTATACATTTTACACTGAAAATGAAAATATTAAAATGTATTTAATATTAATAACGGTTTCCAATGGGTACTTGATATTTTTCACTTTTTAACACCTGACAAAATAAGTTATATATTATGACGTGTCTGTTAGTAGGACGCTACACAGGCATTTGTTGTCTCCATCTTGAAAATGTACTTCATAAAAAATCATACAGTAACAATAACACATTTAACTCTGTAGTTTTTAAAATTAGAGTGAATTTACCTCTTATAAAATTTAAAGGTAATAACATTAATTCGGTCACCTCAGATAATTTGTTCATGTTATTATTTTTAAGTAAATTCTGATCATTTTAAAATGTAAAAATATATTTTTGGATTTTTTTGGCAAATATTTAGCCTTGGAGAACATTTTCAAATCTTAGATTGAAAAAGATAAATTTTTATGAATTCTCAACTCAAAATAATTTGCTAATTTCCTTGATTTTTTCATATTTTGTCAATATTTGAACTTAAATGCTTATAAATAAAAACTGTGACTAAGAATTTTTAATATTTTTCAAATGTCATTGTAACAATATAGTAGGAGCCTTGTATTAAAATTTCAAGCTTTTTTACCCAACAAATAAAATTTTATTGGCATAGTAAAAAATACTAATAAAATTAGAAACTGCCAAAGTCCCTAAACAGTTAAAAACAAATCAAAATATTTTTAAAATTTTATTGTGTATAGTAATTGCAAATATAAAAAACCAGTGAAAATTTCATGTATATACGTTTATTTGTTTTAGAGTTACACCAAAAACCAAAATTGATTTTCTCAAAAACAGATTTTGCTTAAAAATTCCTGTTTTTCCTTAATTTTTCTTTTGTTTTTCACGGCGCTTTTGAAAACTACTGGGAAATATTTACTTTTGACCCCCCAAAGTATAAACTAGATTCACTTTCCTATCAGAAAAGTTACTGTTGAAGAAAATCCAAGCACTTTTACTGTCCTAAAAGGTGATGACAGACACAAAAAAAAGATAAAAAAAAAAATAAAAAAAAAACACACACATTATTGTAAAATCAATACATTTCATCGCTTCGCTTAGAATCTAAAATATACTTTTGGATTATTTTGGTTACAATAAAAATTGTTTATGAGAATCCTTGTTTAAAATTTATTGAATTGTCATTATAATTCACCATTAAGTCCCCCAACTATGATTGAATAATATTTTCAAATTAATATCAAGCAATCTATATTCGTTTACGTAATATAACTTTTTGAAGTTAAACTTCTTTACGCAGGGTAGTGAGGAAAAAAAAGCGAACGGGCGGCCGTACGAACGTTGACGCGTACATGGTTACCTGGTGAGTTAAATTTGTATAATATTAAGTACTTGGCAACATAATAATATAAATATATTATACAAATAATAATAATAATAATTTTCAAATTTTCATAACTATAAATATATAACTTAAAAAAAAGCAAACGGGCGGCCGTACGAAAAGCAACAATTTTCTTTTTTCACAACATTCGAAATAATTTACTCGGATTTTTGTAATATCGACTACCAAATCAGGCACAACTATTGATGCAATTTTTACGCGATATATCGATAATGTTCAGTCGCAAATGTACGTTTCCTATTTTAGTTATCATATGCCAATCATAACTACTATACCGATTGAGCAAAATGATAATCAATTATTAGAATAAAAAAAATATAAAAAATATAATTTACATTGTTTCTTTTCTTTCTTTATTATCCTCATTAGCCCACTCTATCCATGCCTTTCTTTCTTTTTCACTCACACACGTGTACCGTTCAAAAGAAGTTTAACTTCCCGCGCGCGTACTGGTAACACACACACACTTATTTAAATATAAGTTATCTTTACGACCATACTCAAATCAACAAACAGCCTTTATACATTTTACGCTGAAAAATGAAAATATTAAAATGTATATAATATTAATAAAGGGTTCGTAAAGGTATGAGATATTCTTCCACTTTTTAACACCTGAGAAAATAATATATACATAGTATATATGTAAGTTAAACATGGCACAGATGCTCTTTGCATTTCAAACAGATGTATAATTGTTATTATATACATTATACATAGCCTTGGAGAATATGAAGTGCTTGAAAAATGTTGATTTTGATTTTGTTTTCGATATTATTTACAGGTTTTCTAGTTTTTTGATTTGAATTTAAAGTTTTCATTAAGAAATATTAATATGAACATTTGGTGGACATTTCAAGTAACTACCTTCGGTTATTCGTTTTTGAGTTACAAAACCTTGGTGTATTTGACATATGATTATATAATAAACCAGATACCTATATTATATAAACTGCAGGTCGAATAAACAAACAGTTATCCGCAATGCCCTCAAATCCGATTACCACCATTTGTTATTAACTCGCGGTTTGAATTAAAATTGAAATTCTCAATTTCACAAAAAGGATGACCCAAGCACGTGTTGTTTGATAATATTATTAATTATTATAATGATCATAGTATATTGTCATACAAACGGCAGTTTGTGCTTTTTCGGCTCGTTTGGCCGATCCTATATAATATAATATTATTGTAATATATTGTATATAAATTCTAATTAGTACTCCTAGTATGAATATTTATTGTTATAAAGCTATTATAAAGTATTAGCATTTTATTTTTAAGTAAATTAAGTTAACACTTTAAATTGTGATATTTAAATAATTACCTATAATTATTTTACATAGTTACCCTATAATATCAAAGGTCAAATAATAAATAATTATATTGTAGTTAAGGATTAAACATTAAGGTTCCACGTAATGGTTTTTGTATACCATGATAGTATATCATTGAATTCAAATTTAAAATTTACAACTATCTATTATAGTGACCCTCTTGTACCTTCTGTACAGCAGAGCTACACCCACTTGCCAGCTTCTTAGTTTATAAAATTATACATAATAATATATAACAAATATAGTTTTATATAGAACCATTCATTATATTTTTGAGTTGCTCATGTCCAAGTCATGTGAAGATAAAAAATACAGTACAGTATACACGTTGCATTTACCCAAATTAAAAAATGTTGTCAAAATTCTAACATCAAGCAGTCATAAAAAAATAGATGGCTACATTAAAAAGGTTATAACATTTAAATCAAACTTTTTCTACATTTTTTACATACACTAGAAAAGACATGTATGACACGCTTAAAAAAAAATTTTGAAATTTGCTCTGCTATTTAATAGTTGAGAAGCATGTCTTTTAATGGATGTGTTATCTTTAAATTCGATCAAAAATCATTGAATACGAAAAACGATTTTTAGCGGAGACGTCGTGTCAAACTAGCATTGTTATAAAGACAATTACGTTGGATGAATTCATTGATATGGAAGAGGTCGTGGATTACCTTTACTTTCACCTAATATTTGGAGCATGTAAACTAGAGTTTTGAATGAAAAAAATCACGCCGAGGCTGCCAAGTGAAGTCTAAACGTGGAAATGGGTGTTATATTTTGGTCACCATTACATATTATACGGTACCTAATGTAGTTTTCAAAAGAAAATGTAACAATTAGGTAGGTATATGGTAACTAACCTTAGGAATCTATATAATAATTAGGATTCATATTTATAAGATATAATTTAATATTGTTTGCTGAAAAAAAATAACTAATTAATACTAAAATGTGTTTCATGGCCAGCTTTTTATACTGATATAAAATAATATGTATTATGCCGATTTTTACATTTTTGAAAATTGGTTATAACATTTTCGTTCTAAATAACGATCAATGCAAAAGTTATTTGACATTTTAATTTTAAATAACAAAAACGTCACGGAATTTTGACCCCATTATTATTAAATAATATCCTCAAACACCTCTTAAAATTCTGAAACAATATAATATCATAATAGTATAATACGTAGAACGCGTAAATCACCATAAGCAATATTTTAATGGTATACTATAATGTTATGCAATACATTCCCTCCGACCATCTCTTAACAAGAGTGTTCGCCGTCAGTACGCTCGGAAACAGCAACCTGTTGTGCAAAGCATATAAGCTCCATCAACTTGTCCTTTGGAAGATCACGTGATGCGGCTTGTAGGTCACTAGATGAGTGTCCTTTCAAATAGTGGGTGGAAAGTAAGATCCTAAAAACGCCAAAATCTCACAAACATTAAATGATTTAATTTTTTCAAATGTAAGACGCGATTGTAACTCATTATGACGTAGGTATTGGGATAATAATTTTATAATAGTTATAATATATTATAAAACATTTGTTAACCAATGTTGACAGAAATGCCTTAAACTTCCGCCGGTATGGCACGTACAATGTATATTGCCCAGATAGCAAGATAACATGTTTTGATTGTTTATATGTATTCGTTAACATTAACCTTTTTGGGGCCCCGCGAGAACTATATTTTTCATGTATACATACGTAATACAAATTTTACAATATCTATAACACTTTAATACCACATGTGTGTATGTCAGTTGGCACGGCAGGCTACTATGCATTTTAGATTCTGAGTGGAACGATGAATGTATTGATTTTACAATGTTGTGTTTATTTTTTATTTTTGTGTCTGTCATTACCTTTTAGGACAGTAAAAGTGCTTGGATTTTCTTCAACAGTAACTTTTCTGATAGGAAAGTGAATCTAGTTGGTAATTTGGATCAAAAGTAAAATGTTTCCAATAGTTTTCAAAAGCGACGTGAAAAACAAAAGAAAAATTAAGGAAAAACGGGTATTTACGCAAAATCTGTTTTCGAGAATATCGTTTTTGGTTTTTGGTGTAACTTTAGAACAAACGACCGTAGGTACATGAAATTTTCACTGGTTGTTTATAATTGTATTTCCTATACACCATAACATTTTCCAAATATTTTGATTTATTTTGAGCTGTTTACGGTCATTGTCAGTTTCCATTTTTTTTAGTTTTTTTTCTATAAATATCAATAAAATTTTATTTGTTGGTTAAAAAAGCTTGAAAATTAAATAGAAGGCTCCTGGGTTATTTTTTAAAAGGCAGATAAAAAAATTAAAAATCTTTAGTCACAGTTTTTATTTATAAGCATTTAAAGTTCAAATCTTGACAAAATACGGAAAAATCACGAAAATTAGCAAATTATTTTGAGTTGAAAATTCATAAAAATTTTTCTTTTTAAATCGATGATTTGAAAATGTAATACAAGATTATTTATGAGTTTGTCTACCTTTATCAAAAAAAAAAAAATGTCTATAAGAAAGTCAAATTAAATTTTTATGAGCGTTTGAAATTCATATTTTTACATTATTTGATATTCATTCGATATCTCATGTAACATTTCCTTATTTTATTGTAATTAAAAAACGTATGCCTGTAGATACTTAAAAATTTCATTGAATGTTTGTATTAGCATTTTCTATACACGATACAATTTTCAAAATAATTTTACTCTTTTTGAGCTGTTTACGGACGTTGTCAGTTTTAAATTTTTTCAGTTTTTTTTTCTATAAATATCAATAAAATGTTATTTGTTGGGTAAAAAAGCGTGATCATTTAATACAAGACTCCTGATATATTTTTACAATAGCAGTTGAAAAATATTAAAAATACATACTCACAATTTTTTTTTATAAGCATTTAAATTTCAAATTTCGACAAAATTTATAAAATTTATAATTTAATAATTATTTTGTAGTTAAAAATTTATAAAATGTTCAACTTTTATAGCTAAGGATTGAAAATTGAAAACAAGGCTCCACGTAAATAGGTTATATATAAATTACTTTATGCACAATAATATCATCAAATATACTTAGTAACATCATAGTCTGACTGACCGTTTTCGCTCAGAATCGTTTTTCTTATACAATGATATTATATCATTGAATTCAAATTTAACACCATCCATAACAGTGACCCAATTGTAACATATTGTACAGCAGAGCGATACCCACTTGTCGACCTTTTTTCAATTTTTAGGAAATTTTTTTTTAAAACTGGAATTTGTTCTACGTCACGACAAGTATACAAAAATATGATCCGCAGTAAACGTATTAAATTATGCCTGGCTTCATATCGAGTCAGTTGAAATCGCCTTTTGCCCAAATAATATGAATTAAATGATTATTTCAAAAAAAGAAGTAATTTCCAATGAACTATGAATTAGATTAACCTATGTTATCTTTTATCTAATAATGAATTGCATAGTAATGTATAACCAACCTACATATTTGATTTAAGGTTGTTGGAGCACACCGTATTTTTTGTAGTTTTAGACCAAGAAGCGGAAGATTAGTTTAAGTACTTCCCAATGTCCAATTATTATTTTAAAAATATGTATGAACTCATCATCTCCTATTCTAGATTATGTAGGAAACAAATTTTTGATTTTTGTATTCAATAAGGCTTAAAAATATGTTAAAATTTAAAAAAATTATGAAAATATTTTTATTTTATACACTTACATTCAGTTTCAAAATCTGTACCCACTCTCAGCGAGTCCAACGGCCCCCGAGTTTCACTTAGAGCTTAGTTAAAATAATAAGAAACATTATGTGCTATATCCATAGGTATCAAAAGTTATAAATGTATAATAAAACTAAACAAATACTATCATAAATAGGTGTAGTAAAAATAAAATGATTATGTTAATTTTATAGAAATCCTGATAAATGGTTTGAAGCAACACATGTTTCATATACTGATTGTAACTCTGTAAATAGTACAATAAATAGGTACACATAAGAAAATACGTAGGTAGGTACCTAACATTTTTAATGCTGATATAATTGCGTATTTTGATATATGTCACTTTAGCACACCAAGAAGAGTTAAAACGTAATTGTTGATGGCTAAAGATATAATATATAAAAATGGACAATCTCAAAATCACATTTTAAAAAAGCAAAACAAACGGCTTCGGAATAAACTTTTTTTTTGAATTTTAAGTCGAAATATACAATCTATATCAGATGACATAATAAATATAAATGATAGAAGACAGGTAAAATGAGAATACAAAAAAAAGAAGTGAGTAAAGAAGCCATCCAATGATGACACTTTATTGTTAATTTAAAAATGTTATAAATTATTTATTTAATTAGAAATGTTTTTTTTTTTTATAGTTAAAATTGTAGAAGGACTCTGCACCATTTAAGTTTTAGGAGTTTAACTGCCTGGGATTGTGAGGGAGGAAAGGTCTTTAATTAAAGAGTTTGAGTGGGAGGAATCGGAATAAACTAGATTCAAAATATAAAGATTTGGAAAAAATTACAAATAATTAAAATACAAATTTGTTTATATCACTAATTTTCTATGCACATTTTTAATTTTATATGACTCATACAAATGGGAAAAGAATAATAAGACCTCGTAAGACCACGTTGTTTTATTGTCACTTTTCTTCACCCTTTGGTCTTATGGTCTAGAGCAGTTCTAGAGCTGGTTCTCAATCTTTTTTGTACCGCGACTAAAGTTTCCCCCGAAAAATTTTTCACGGCCCACGTGGTTTAACTTTTCAAAATCTAGACTCTAGAGGTCTTATTGTCATCTTGCCCATAAACATGTTAATAATGTATGTTATATTTTATAAATCGCATTTTATTGTTATTATTTCATTTTTTCAATCTTAAGTTTAAAATATAATTCCGAAAATCTAGATCAAAAGCTTTAGATGATTTTGTTAACAGAAAATTATGTGATCAAACTGTTTCTTTTCCAGATGATTTGAGAAAATCTAATCACAAGTTATAGTATAGTTCCATTATTTAAAGAATTACACTCTTTAATTTTTTACTAAATGATGTTTAATGGATACAGTTTTCTAGTTTGTTATCTCATGGAATAGATTATCTAACACTAACGCCAAATTAACCATTTATCGTTCATTGAATGAATTTAGATTTGACACACTATAATGCACATGGTGCCTAGAGAAGAGTAGATACTTATTTCTTATCTCATCCTGCCACAATGTGACACTAGAAAGTCAAAACATAATTAAAATAATGAGCGCATTATGATTCCATTTGTCTATGTTAATAGTGATCTAAATAGAACGCCTTTGGTAGTTTAGTTATTGGCAATAGTGTTACATCACATGACAATCTCTAAAAAAATTAAATTATAATTGGTGTAATTACGGAAACGGTCAAAATAAGATAATAAAGTTATACAAGTTTTAAATTGCTCTATTGTTCTACTGAAGAATTTGATATTTTTAAATACCATATTTTGGTTCCAAGCTGATGAAATGCTTAGTACTAGGATTACTTAAAAGTTAAAAGTCCATATATCCATATTATATTATAGAATATATTACTATATAGGTAGATATTATTGTTCTTTTATTAGTTTGTTATCATACCATGATAATTGTATATTATTGATAATTAACTTTAAAATTAAAATAAGTCTATTACAACAAGTGTGTTAATATTTCACAGTAGGTATTTTTTTCTTCCAGAGCTTTTGATTTAGACAAATAATGTGATTATGATTAATATTTTTTTCATGTGTTTCAGGTATGAAACATTTTATGTGTTTTTTATTTCATTGATCTTAATAATTAATTTTTGTTTGAAAGTTTCTAAATACATTTTCAAAGGCAGTATTTTTCTAGTTGAAATTGTTGTTTAAACAATTTGAAAATCATAGAAAATAAACTTTTCAAATCTAAAACACTATTTAGACGTTATAATAACCATAAATTATGGGTGAGTGTGATTTTCATGAATGTACAGCAATTATACGTCAGCTATATTTTGTGTATATATAATTATATTTTCTTGGCTTGGTTTTACATTGTAATTCTGGTAACATTTTCAGTGTGGTCGATAATTTTTGCAAACATATTGTGTATGTACTTAGCTATTCAAAAGGTTTTCTTTTAAACACTATGGAATGTGCTTTAAACATGTTTTGTTTTTTCTTAATTTTTATTCGGGCTAGTTGATGGGGTCTAAAAATATTATAAACTTTTATTTTTATAAATATTGTGCTGGAGTGATTATGATACAAAGTTGAAAATTATAAATATTACAAAGAAGTAAACATTTATTATAAAAATTAAATGTGTCCACATTTAATTTTCATTAAAAACTTTTAACTATTACTTATTAAATTTTGATATTGGTCTTAACAATGTGTTTTCAATTTTTAGTTCAATCCTTGATAGCAGAACAGTATTAAGTTTTTATAATCTAACGATCCGACAGGGTTACGCTAAGTATCAAAAGAAAAGTGCGCCTTAAAATACACATATAGGCAAAATACACGCGAATACTCCCGGAAAATAATAACACAAAGCAACACGATTCATGAAAATAATTACTTAAGAAAGCATAGCAAATTTGTAGTTAATAATGAAATTTGAAAATACAATAATCTAATTAGAAAGTGTGTGTAGAAATGCATGGTATAGTTTTAAATTAATTTTGAACAATATCAACAGAATTATAGCCAATTTAAATTAACAATATTTTTCACTAAGAGACTGAGAAATTATTAAATAAGGAGGAAAATAACGATAGTAACAACAAAAAACGGCATTTAGCGTAACTGAATATTCTAATCAAGGATACTTACTATACCAACTGCTTTGAAAACATCGACGTTTTCCAGAAATAACTGTGTATGAATAAAATAAATAACAGGTTGCACAACACTTTCGTAACAAGTTGAATCAACGTTCAATTGAAAAAGTTCATCGGAATTTGTTTGTTTCGAATCTGGTTTTATTGATTCAACTACTCGCGGGTTGAGAATGAAAAGGTTCATGTCACAATATCCAATTGTTCAGCAGAGCGATTCTTAACTTTAATACCCAATATCTTTTTTTCAGGTTATCTTATGAAAATAACCATCGTTTTAATGAATAAATAAATACAATAATTTTTGTCAGACACATTGTTAGTATTAAGGATTAGACATCCACACATTTTGTAAAATCCAAACATCTGGAAAAAAAGTGTATAAGAATAAAAAAGTTCTGTGTATAGAACCTCTTCTTTCTTCCATCTAAATGATATGATATATATAGAACTTTTTTTGTAATTCCGTATATAATTCCTACTTCTTGTTCCTGCGACATGCAATATCAATATTTATGGGATATGATTCTTGGAATAGCCAGGCGTGGAAATGTACAGATAATAATTTGAATCACGTCCTGTGAAGTCCATGGATATAGCGATAGACTAGGGGGAAGTAGGAGAGCAGGAGGCCCTATAAAACCCGACCCGAAACGGCCTGTAGATTAGACGTGTTTATCCATTCTACTTACGAGCACCTTCACGTCAGTTGTATAAACATTATATTTTTTTGGACAGACAATTTCTGAGACAGTTAATAAAATCAACATTAATCTTCAATATCTGACTAATTTTACTCAACAAAATCCTACACATCCTAACAACATTAGTCTTGCTACCTGCAACCTTATAAACTAAGCTGTTAAGTCAACGGCTAGATTATAACAATAAATTTCCTTACCATTGGAAAAGACACTTGGAAAATATATCAAAAAATTGAACCCTGCTTATGGATTCCAAGAAAACACATTTCAAGTCATGAAAGAGAAAGCTCAAGACTTTAGTTTGGTAGAAAGACCTAGTAATATTGAAAGATATTTATATATATATTTTTTTTAATATTTTCATATGAAGAAAAAAATGTAAAAAATAAATTTAGTATTTAGGTTGTTTACTTCTGGATGAAATGCAATTAGAATCAGCTGTAAAATTTCAACGCGATAGTTTACAGTTTCATGGTTTTGATGACATTGGTTCCCATACTTCTAACAAAGAAATTACAAAAAGAGGTGATCATGCACTTAATGTACTGATGTATCAATTATTCCATGGCAACTGGATAAAACCGATTGGAGCATTTCTTGGTGAAGGCGCTGTGAATGGAAAAATTCTAGAAAAATTGCTTTAGAAGCAACTATACTTCTAGAATAATAGTGGTTACTTTGTCAATTTTATCACAACAGATGGGGCTACATGGAATAGAGCAATGTGGAACCGATTTTGAGTTTCAGAATCCACAACATTGTGTATGCATTCTATTGATTCAGGTAGAAGACTCTGGTTTGGTTCAGACTTCCCATATCTGATTAAATGTCTATGGCACAGACTAATATCTAGAAAAGTTCTTGAAGTAAAGCATATTTTAAACCAAACATATTAAAATAATTATTTGATGTATACATACATATTTCAGTAATAATTATTCGTATAGTATAGTATAGTATAGTGGCGGTTTTGGGGGTGAGGCAGGTGAGGCACCGCCTCACTTGTAATTTTCAGAAAAATAAAAAATATATGTTTCTTTATATTAGTATTTTGTACTATTTTGAATTTTAATTAAATAATACTATTGTAGGTACTCGTACGTCAGGCATTAAATGCTTTAGAATTTAAGTTTAATAAACAACAATATTGAATCTTATTTTTTGGTACAGAACTTGTACATTTGTACCTACGAACGCGAGAACGGCTGCACGTCGACGTCGCTGTAACGTAACTTATGCGCCCGGCGCCGCCACCGTTAAAGCGCTGAGATCGACAGAGGCGGCAGCCGCCGTCGCCTAAGTTTGTGCATGTGAGGTGCGTCTACGCACACACATGTAAGCTCGTAAAATAGTATGAATAGCGCATGCGCAGACCGCCGCCAGAGGCGACTAAATTCAACCGCTCAACGATATTATAAACGTCGGCCGCCGGGTTCATTAATTATATGCAGCCGTGCTGCTTGCTAGGTGGGGGACTGCACGCTGTTGTCACTGATACACGGCCGTCGCAATGTCGCACGACGCACGTCTGTTTTCATTTGGTCAAGACTCAAGAAATATTATCTATATCTGTGAATATGATAAAATAATTGCCTTAGCACGGAACATAGAGCCACAGAATAGTTTTTATCATAACTGGCTAATCTTTCCGCTCCATTTTGATAAATCAATACCATTTAAAAAATGTTGTTCCTGTGGGCTGTGTTAAAGCAATAGTATATTTACTGTTTAATATTTTTCCGCCTCATGTAAAATTACATGTGAAAACCGCCACTGTCGTATACCCCATAATTTAACTAGTTACCTGAAGGTACAGTGCATCCCGATCATTGGAGGGCTGTTGTAGAACAAAATATTGAGTAGTATAGCATAAAGGTTTGTTATACCTTCAAAAATGACCACATAAATCCAAGCAACTATCAAAAATGAATGTTAAAATGGCTATGCAAGTATGTATTAACTTGACCAATTTGCAGTAAAATCACTTCATTATTTTACTAAAAATTCCTTTCAGTTTTTTGAACACTCTGTAACAGCTACAATGGAACACTACAAAGAAAAAGGAATTGAGTCATTAAAAAATTGTTTACCAACAATTATGTTTGTAAAACGTATTAATAAGCTTATAGATGCAATGAATTCACAGCAGCCATCTGATGGCTTAAAACCTGATCTGCTCTCCAATAATAATTCAGTGAGGAACATAAAGAACGCAAAGAACATTTTGAGAATATTATTCATAATATTATAAACAATACTTCTCCACTCTTGGATACTGATTTCGAAGATAATAATTTTAAAGAAATTATTGATAAATATACTTTAACAGTATTTGCTGGATATGTAGCAAGAAAAAGAAGAAAATCAAAACTATCATGTATGTTTTGAATCTCTATGTGACTCTAAAAATTAAAGTACATTAGAAAGAAATAGTTTCCTTGAACAGAAAAGTTATGGAGAACTTTTAAAGCCATCAAATGAACTGTATAACGTTGTTCTGCAAGTAAATATAACATATAATAAGTAATTTCTTAAATAATTCCATAAATCTACATTTAAAAATCAAACCTAATTGTTAACTAGATTAATATTTTCAGCTTGAACTTACTGTTGTACAAACAGTTAAACCGGAAAAGTCGCATAAAAACAATGTCAACACAATTTTAGATGAATCATCTAGTAATATTGTGAAGATGGATGCTCTGACCATTTCCATAAAAAAGAATTGACAATAGCTGTAGAAACATTCTATTTAATTTGTAGAATATATATTATCAGCGCAAAAGCAGTTGCTGAAAAAAAAACAAAAACAACTTAATAAATTAGCAAAACTAAGATAAGTTAGGTATTTGGTTAATTTGTTATTTTAGGTTTCAAAGAGTGTTATATTTTTTTTTTTTGAAGATTAAACAAAGAAAATACTAGTTGTTCCATATTATGTATCTACCCTATATCTATAAATATATATTCTATATGTACTTAGGGTTTTTTTTACTTTGATCAACAGTAAATGGTGGGCAAGTGGGTATCGCTCTTCTCTATAAAAGGTTACAAGTGGGTCACTGTAATGGATGGTGTTAAATTTGAATTCAATGATTTTCTATCATTGTATAAGAAAAATGATTCTGAGCAAAAACAGTCAGTCAGCCTATGATATTACTAAGTATATTTTATGATATTATTGTAAATTAATAAAGTAATTTATATACTATAAACTATTTACGTGGAACCTTGTTTTAAATTTTCAATCCTTAGCTTTAAAATGTGAACATTTTATAATTTTTTCACTACAAAATAATTATTAAATTTTATATTTGATACATTTTGTCAAAATTTGAACATTAAATCCTTATAAAAAAAATTGTGTCAATGTATTTTTAATATTTTTCATCTTCTATTGTAACAGTATATCAAGAGCCTTGCATAAAATTTTATTGATATTTATAGACACTGTGCAAGTTCTGGAAAACAGCGCGGCCTGGTGGACAACTTTTACACTTAATGGAGGGATAAATACTATTATAATAATATATAGGAATTAAAATATAAAATTAATATTATTGTAATTTATAATACTATTTGCAATAATCAGTGTTGACATTTTAATATTATTATATAATTTACTATCATTTTTCATACTTTAAATAAATAAGATACTTAACAGATAAAAAGACAAAAATAATAAGCCAACTCAAATAATTCATATTATTGCACATTAGACAGTCAATACCTAGTTAATTAAATTTATTAAGCTTTAATGTAGTGTTAACACACATTTTTAAAAATGACATCTAATCTAGATATCGTAATAACTTGTGGTTTTCAAACCATATATTACGAAGCTGTACAAAATAATAAAAAAGGCATGAACTTGGCTAACTGTGGACATGTAATAAATTGCACTGAAGTAATAATTAATGATGGTATTTCATTTATTAAATCACTTGTAATCAGACAAGCATCTGTTAGTAACCCACCATATGAGGTTAAACTTGAAGTAAGCAAAAGAGTAAAACTATAATATGTATATTAGTTACTACTTATATTTAAATTGTATGTTTACTTTTTATTTTAAATTAAGTTAGACTCTACCAGGAATGTTACTAATGCAGAATGTCAGTGTCCAGCTGGTGCTGGTAAGAAGTGTAAACATATTGCTGCATTGGTACACTATATTAATCAAGAAGATGCTAAGTCTAAAACAGATTATGAGAAACAATGGGAGAAACCTTCAAGAGCTGGTGAGCAAAAATACAAGAAAGGAAAAACAATTTCAGAATTATTTATTCCAAAAAAAAAAGTAAAGCTAATTAATAACCTAGTAGAAGTAAATCATATTGAGTTAGTTACAAACTATAATATTGTTGACATTCCATGTAGTTTCACTAAACTTCTAAGTGTAGAAACAAAAACGGAATTAGACAGAGAATGTGAAAGCTGTGTAAAATGGTTAGTAGATCAAACAAAAATAAACAAATTATATTCCAGACATGGACCACGTTTAGATTTTATTTTGGTTAGACAAAAATCAATTAACTTTTCAAATGTCAACAATTTTTACAAGTTTCCATTGAATATAAATGAATATAATTACTATTTAAACAATATTGTTGTCAATGACGATGAAATGAAAAAGATATTTATTGAAACTATCAAACAGTCTCAATCAAAAACATGGGATGAACAACGAAAAATAAGGATCTCAGCTACAAAAACTCATCAAGTTGTTAATACAAGAATGTCTTACCAAAAGGTTACTAATATATTGATGTCAAATTCTGTACTTAAAGGTAAAGCATCAATAAATGTGTGTTATGGTTTAATAACTGAAAAAACTGTAGTGGAATCTTACTTAAAAACATATACCGAATGTGATTATATTGAGTGTGGTTTAGTTATTCATACAGAATATCCATGGCTTTGTGCTTCTCCAGATGGGTTAATTATAAAGAATGGTAAAGTTGATAGAGTCTTGGAGATGAAATGCCTTATTTCATGCACAAATACACCTATAGAGACTGATGGAAAATTAAATTTGAATTATCTGAAATATGACAATTATGGTAAAGTAACATTAAAACCAACACATACATATTACACACAATGTCAATTTTTAATGTTTTGTACAGGTTTAACAAAGTGTGACTTATTTATTTTTAATTATGTTAAACCACTTCTTATTACTGTTGAAAGAAATAATAATTTTATAAGCTTGGCAATATCAAAAATTGAGCAATTTTATTTTTTCACTTATTTGGCAGAACTCTCATTAAAAAAATAATATGTACATACTTAATAATTACTTATACATGTAATATTTATATTTCTTAAATTATAATTAAACCTAAACTCATGTATACAAATTGTATAAGTTTTAATATAATAGTTATTTACTAATAGGACAAATGTACAACATAATAATAAAATTATTTTTTAATTTCTATATTTAAAACAAAAATTTATTGATTAAAAAAAATACATTTAGGTACCTAGGCCAACAAATTTGTTTTTGCAGTTGAATTATAATTTTTTAATAATAAAATAATATAGGTGCATTGATTATTGCTTAATAATTGGGGATAGTAAGTTTGTTAAGACACAACATATTTTAATAATATCATAATATGAGGTAGAAAATCAATTTTTATATTATTTAATATTTTATACGTTTTTAATCTAACAAACAAACATTCTATATGTATACAAACACTAGCAACTGAATATGTATTAATTATTTCTTCCTCAGTAAATCTCCCATTGTGCAAGATAGGTGGCATTACCAATATAGACTATTGGTCATCACATAATGTTTTGATACCTGGAAACCCTTTGTCAACCAAAACAATGTCTCCAAGTTCTAAATTCTTAAGAAACCCACTATCGTTAGTAATATAAGAGTCACTGCTTCTTCCTCCATAACTCTTTGAAAGGAAACATTTTTTTGGGTACTATAATTAATTTTTCTTTAAATAATAAATATGTTAAAACTTTAATTTTCTTGATTTGGCTGCGGCAAATTCATTAACCACTAAATAAAAGTCAATCGTTTTCACGGTTTCTTTTTTGATTGATAATAATGATAAATTACGTAAAAAACTTGACAAAATTCATCAAAATCACGAAAATTGACAAATTATTTTAAAAATTAGAAGTTCATAAAATTTTTTTTATGTAGGTACATCTTAGATTGAAATTTTAATCCAAGATTTCCCTTAAGTATTTACATACAAATTACAACATAAAAAATTTTCAGACTTAAAATTTTTAAAGATTATGTTATATAATTTTCTATAGATAGATAACATTTGTCGAAATATTTTTGATTTTGATATAGTTAGTAATTTATAGACATTGAAAAGTTGAAATGAATGAAAAGCAAGTTTGTATTAAATGTCAAACATAATTTATTTGTGTAAAGTGTTAAAAAAAGTTCTTCAAAATTTCAAACTTATTAAAGTTATTCCTCATAAAGTTATACAAGTAGCATGTGAGAAATAATAAAGATTCAGAGTCACTATTGTTTTATAAGTATTTAAAGTTCATATGTTGATTTGGCATCATTTATGAAATAGAAAATTTACACATTTTTTAGTAGCTATTAAAATGTATAAAATGTTCAACTATTATAAGTAAGGATTGAATATTTAAAACAATTATTCTCATCAATATTTCATACTGCAACCTTTTAATCTATAAAATATATAAACCTAGTTATTTTTACAGGCATTATAAGTTAAATTTGAGTAATTTTAGTATTATAAGTTTGAATTCGTACGAATCAAGAAAATTAAAGTTTTAACTTATTTATAATTTAAATAAAAATTGATTATAATACTTTTTAATGATTTGTTACATAAAAATTGTTTTTCTTGTAAAACATTTAATATTTTTAAATGAAGTTTAATTATTATTTTTTGTCTAATAATGATTAACTATGACACTTAATATCATGTATACAGAAAATCTTAATTCAATTGTTTTCAATAGTTACACTATTTGTTGCATTAAAATACAAATCTTTAAATACAGAAAAGTTGGTACACAATGACATTTTGGAGGTAGATGAATAAGAGAGGTACAGATTACTCACTCGTAAAATAATAGCATCATTCTCCAGTGTACGTGATATTAACTTTGACTATATGTTAAAATATGATGACGACTCTTTTGTAAATATGCCATTAATTGTCCATGAGCTGGAACATATGTCCAAAAAAAAGTTCTATTGGAGTTATTTTAATGGTAATGCAGGCACTAAAAAAAAAAGGTAAATATAAAGAAACTGAATGGATATTATGTGATAGATTTTTGTCGTATGCCTTGGGAGGTGGCTATGTTTTATCCAAAGATCTTATCATCTATTTAGTGAAGAATCAAGATTACCTAAGTTATGTTGATCATATTTAGTTCAATAAAGTATAAATTATATTAAGAAAAGAAGAAAATATTTATATTATGTTAAATAAAATCATTAAGTTATATCTATCCAACTATAACTGCCTTATTAGAAATTTTGTTCAACAATTTCTGTTCTTGTTGCTAATTTTTATTTTTCAGTATGTTAGCTAGTGAAAATATTTCTGTTGGCGTTGAGTTAAGTTAATTAAATATAACAAGAAAACATGACCGGCGATTTTACACAGAATGGTATAGTCGTGGATTCCGAAATGATTATTTAGTATAATTTAATATTCGGACTGAAAAAATGTGTGATAAGGAGTTTAAACATAATATGGCTTCTTACGAGTACGACTGGTCAGTTATGCCATCTAAATGTTGTGTGAGAAACTTGTCTTTATTTCCATAAATATATTTTCTAACTTAATAAGACTGTTGTAATTATTAATTTAATAATATGAATTTTGTTTTCAGTTTTGTATAAGACATATATTTATACATAAATTGACAATTCAAATTTAAAATAGAACATTTTATTTTAATCTCAAATTCGTGTGCAATTATCAATGACAATAATTAAAATTGATTGTTCTTATCACCTTAAGAAATGTATGCACTGTATTTGTACACTATTCATACATACAGAAATACATATATTATATACTATGTATTTATAAAATAAAAAAACTTATTTTATTTTAAAAATATGTTATTTTTTCTTCCTGTCTGCAATACATTTTGGGCAGAACCATTTTCCTTTGGGCTTCGTAATTAATTTGACACATGCAAAATGGAACCATTCAATAGGACACTGAAATAATAAAAGCACACAATTAAAAAATCAAACTTTACAAAAACAAACTAATGAAACAATATTCACAATAAAAATGGAACGTTATTCATTTTTTAATGGTTACAATAATATAAATAATAATAAAATAAGTAAAAATTATTAATAAATTAATATTGAAATGCTTACGTCTGGGTTATCACAGCCTATCATTTCACCATATGAAACTTGGTTGCATAAACAGTATGTCGGTTCATTTGGATCAACAGGCATGTCTAATACTTCAGCCGAGTGAGCAACTCCAGCACTGACCAATGCACCAGTAAGAGAACTAGTCTCTACTGTAACACTAGCTACGCTTTTGGTAGGCTTTGTCTGATTAGTTACAACACTGTCCAAAGGTGTTTTGTTAGGTGCTGCACTGGTCGATTTTGCTCCTACTGAAAAATGTTGGACATTATAATACAATAAAATCAACACAAAAAAATACTAAAATGATGTTGCCCCAAACCTTTTTTCAATTGTTTTTTTTAGATGTTTTAGTAATGATTTCTTCTTCACTTGATGCATTTTCCTTTTTAACTTCTTCGTCTTTAGTCTTCTTATGTCCTCCTGAAACTAACAAGCATAAAGAAATGGCGTAACACTTTCATAATACAATATATTGCAGAACACTTACGTTTTTGTGAACCTTCCTCTATATTTTTCCTAGCGCTGACAGCTTTGTCTTGAATTTCGGCTTCAAAACGGGCTAAATCTGAATCTAATTTTCTAATATGTTTATCCACCTGAAAGGTACGTACAACAGAGTAGAATAATTCTAGGATTTTGTGAACAACTCAAAGTCAACATACCCATTCATAATTTTCTTTAGCCAGTTGAACTTATCGTCACTATATTCTTTCGCTTTTTCAAACTGACGTTGTATGCTGGTCATAGTTTCATTCTTTTTTTCTACAGAGTATCTCTTGACATTTGACATATAATCGTTGGCCAGTTTGTCAATGTTGAGCATCAGCTCTTGAACTTTCGAGTCAAGGCGTTGCATCAAAGTCAAGTTTCGCTGTAATTCAACAGGAAGGTTCTCCAAACCTACAATATCACTCTGTTAGTATTTCGCTGATATGTTAAACCGAAAGAGAACTTACTGTCCAAATAATGTTCCAGGTATAGCGCTGAAGTCATTATTGTTATTTTATGGTTCAGCTGAGAATTTTAGAAACAAAAAATAAACAATAGGCACTTGTATACAACAGTTACAGCAATCTGGAATTTATTGTGTAATGTGCTTGTGTTTCTGTCTTATCAACTTCTTGAATACGAAATTTGCCTTATAAAATTTTTCTGTTGATATCGCAAGTCATGAGATTTTGACATTTTGGTATGGCATGTCAGTATGTCACATGTGGAAATAATATTATACAAATTTCGATTATAATACACGGCATGATTGATAACTGGCAACACTGCGTGTTCATTTTCATTTTTAAAACAGTTATTTATTTAAATTTTAATCATGGAAGAAAAATATCATAAAAATATTATTTCCACATGTGACATACTGACATGCCATACCAAAATGTCAAAATCTCATGACTTGCGATATCAACAGAAAAATTTTATAAGGCAAATTTCGTATTCAAGAAGTTGATAAGACAGAAACACAAGCACATTACACAATAAATTCCAGATTGCTGTAACTGTTGTATACAAGTGCCTATTGTTTATTTTTTGTTTCTAAAATTCTCAGCTGAACCATAAAATAACAATAATGACTTCAGCGCTATACCTGGAACATTATTTGGACAGTAAGTTCTCTTTCGGTTTAACATATCAGCGAAATACTAACAGAGTGATATTGTAGGTTTGGAGAACCTTCCTGTTGAATTACAGCGAAACTTGACTTTGATGCAACGCCTTGACTCGAAAGTTCAAGAGCTGATGCTCAACATTGACAAACTGGCCAACGATTATATGTCAAATGTCAAGAGATACTCTGTAGAAAAAAAGAATGAAACTATGACCAGCATACAACGTCAGTTTGAAAAAGCGAAAGAATATAGTGACGATAAAGTTCAACTGGCTAAAGAAAATTATGAATTGGTATGTTGACTTTGAGTTGTTCACAAAATCCTAGAATTATTCTACTCTGTTGTACGTACCTTTCAGGTGGATAAACATATTAGAAAATTAGATTCAGATTTAGCCCGTTTTGAAGCCGAAATTCAAGACAAAGCTGTCAGCGCTAGGAAAAATATAGAGGAAGGTTCACAAAAACGTAAGTGTTCTGCAATATATTGTATTATGAAAGTGTTACGCCATTTCTTTATGCTTGTTAGTTTCAGGAGGACATAAGAAGACTAAAGACGAAGAAGTTAAAAAGGAAAATGCATCAAGTGAAGAAGAAATCATTACTAAAACATCTAAAAAAAAACAATTGAAAAAAGGTTTGGGGCAACATCATTTTAGTATTTTTTTGTGTTGATTTTATTGTATTATAATGTCCAACATTTTTCAGTAGGAGCAAAATCGACCAGTGCAGCACCTAACAAAACACCTTTGGACAGTGTTGTAACTAATCAGACAAACCCTACCAAAAGCGTAGCTAGTGTTACAGTAGAGACTAGTTCTCTTACTGGTGCATTGGTCAGTGCTGGAGTTGCTCACTCGGCTGAAGTATTAGACATGCCTGTTGATCCAAATGAACCGACATACTGTTTATGCAACCAAGTTTCATATGGTGAAATGATAGGCTGTGATAACCCAGACGTAAGCATTTCAATATTAATTTATTAATAATTTTTACTTATTTTATTATTATTTATATTATTGTAACCATTAAAAAATGAATAACGTTCCATTTTTATTGTGAATATTGTTTCATTAGTTTGTTTTTGTAAAGTTTGATTTTTTAATTGTGTGCTTTTATTATTTCAGTGTCCTATTGAATGGTTCCATTTTGCATGTGTCAAATTAATTACGAAGCCCAAAGGAAAATGGTTCTGCCCAAAATGTATTGCAGACAGGAAGAAAAAATAAATATTTTTAAAATAAAATAAGTTTTTTTTATTTTTAAATACATAGTATATAATATATGTATTTCTGTATGTATGAATAGTGTACAAATACAGTGCATACATTCTTAAGGTGATAAGAACAATCAATTTTAATTATTGTCATTGATAATTGCACACGAATTGAGATTAAAATAAAATGTTCTATTTTAAATTTGAATTGTCAATTTATGTATAAATATATGTCTTATACAAAACTGAAAACAAAATTCATATTATTAAATTAATAATTACAACAGTCTTATTAAGTTAGAAAATATATTTATGGAAATAAAGACAAGTTCTCACACAACATTTAGATGGCATAACTGACCAGTCGTACTCGTAAGAAGCCATATATGTTTTAAACTCCTTATCACACATTTTTTCAGTCCGAATATTAAATTATACTAAATAATCATTTCGGAATCCACGACTATACCATTCTGTGTAAAATCGCCGGTCATGTTTTCTTGTTATATTTAATTAAACTTAACTCAACGCCAACAGAAATATTTTCACTAGCTAACATACTGAAAAATAAAAATTAGCAACAAGAACAGAAATTGTTGAACAAAATTTCTAATAAGGCAGTTATAGTTGGATAGATATAACTTAATGATTTTATTTAACATAATATAAATATTTTCTTCTTTTCTTAATATAATTTATACTTTATTGAACTAAATATGATCAACATAACTTAGGTAATCTTGATTCTTCACTAAATAGATGATAAGATCTTTGGATAAAACATAGCCACCTCCCAAGGCATACGACAAAAATCTATCACATAATATCCATTCAGTTTCTTTATATTTACCTTTTTTTTTTAGTGCCTGCATTACCATTAAAATAACTCCAATAGAACTTTTTTTTGGACATATGTTCCAGCTCATGGACAATTAATGGCATATTTACAAAAGAGTCGTCATCATATTTTAACATATAGTCAAAGTTAATATCACGTACACTGGAGAATGATGCTATTATTTTACGAGTGAGTAATCTGTACCTCTCTTATTCATCTACCTCCAAAATGTCATTGTGTACCAACTTTTCTGTATTAAAGATTTGTATTTTAATGCAACAAATAGTGTAACTATTGAAAACAATTGAATTAAGATTTTCTGTATACATGATATTAAGTGTCATAGTTAATCATTATTAGACAAAAAATAATAATTAAACTTCATTTAAAAATATTAAATGTTTTACAAGAAAAACAATTTTTATGTAACAAATCATTAAAAAGTATTATAATCAATTTTATTTAATTATAAATAAGTTAAAACTTTAATTTTCTTGATTCGTACGAATTCAAACTTATAATACTAAAATTACTCAAATTTAACTTATAATGCCTGTAAAAATAACTAGGTTTATATATTTTATAGATTAAAAGGTTGCAGTATGAAATATTGATGAGAATAATTGTTTTAAATATTCAATCCTTACTTATAATAGTTGAACATTTTATACATTTAATAGCTACTAAAAAATGTGTAAATTTTCTATTTCATAAATGATGCCAAATCAACATATGAACTTTAAATACTTATAAAACAATAGTGACTCTGAATCTTTATTATTTCTCAACTGCTATTATAACTACTTATGAGGAACCTTTAATAAGATTTTCAAGGTTTTTGACACAACAAATAAAATTGTTTTGACATTTATAGCATAAAAAACTAAACAATTTCAAATTTCAAATGTCTATAAATTACTCAAAACTAGTCAAAATATTTCGAAAATGTTATCATCTATAGACAATTATAGAATCAATATTAGATCAAAATTTTAAGTCTGAAAATTTTTTTTTTTGTTTAATGTATAAAGACTTAAGGGAAATCTTGGATTAAAATTTCAAATCTAAGATGTACCTACATAAAAAAATTTTTATGAACTTCTAATTTTTAAAATAATTTGTCAATTTTCGTGATTTTGATGAATTTTGTCAAGTTTTTTACGTAATTTATCATTATTATCAATCAAAAAAGAAACCGTGAAAACGATTGACTTTTATTTAGTGATTAACGAATTTTTACAGGCATTATAAGTTAAATTTGAGTAATTTCAGTATTATAAGTTCAAATTCGTATAAAATTAAATCCAATATTAAATCCAAAAATTTCGGTTTTAGTTATTTTGTTGTAATTTAAAAATTAGTGGATATTATATTATAAAACTTTTACAATATATTATTATAGGTATGTTGTACACATTCGTAATGACATTTTAAAATGTAATTTTTTGCCAAAAATGAATTTAACCTACTCTTGTACTAATGCATATTATATTAAAATAAATTACTTTAATTACAATAATATTTTTTTTTGAATTTCTGTAAGTTTTCAAATACAAATTATGCTATCATAAATCAAAAAAAATATATGTCGAATAACACAAAGGAGACAAACTATTTTTAAAACTATATCATTTCATGAAATGCGAATATAAATATTTAATGAATATTTCAGGTTTTCCGCTTTGAATTATTGTAAAAATAAAAGTCGATTTTGTTAAGAATTGTTTTCACGTAAATATTCTAATCTTAAAATGTTAAATGTTATATTGATATATTGTTTCGTTCTATCAGAGTTTTCATAATATTTTCTAAGATAATTTTTAGCGATTGACATTCAACCTACAATTTAGGTTTTGAAAAATCACGTGAATTCCGTTGAAATGCGTTTTATATATATTTTTTTAAATAATTATTAGTTTATATTGTATATTTATCTATTTATTAATTGTTTATATTAAATATATTTTATATTAAATGCTTTTGACAAATTAGAAAATAATTAGGATACAAATTAGGTACGCATTCAGACTAACTTAAATCACCAATAATTAATTTACTTCAATAAATAAAATGAATTACCTACTTATGGGACCGCATTTGGTCGTTGCTTATCGTCCCTCACGTGGGTTAAATTGACAATATAATAATACATTTACATTTGTAATGAAGATCCTAGATGGAACGCATGAAACCAACCAAGTCTTGTCACCTGCAGCTTATTTGATTTTATTTATTAATTTATGGACGAATTTTCCAATTTCAAATACATTTAAAATTATGACAATTGTGAATAAGTAACAAATTTAACATAAATAAGCTTAATCAATACCTAGTTATCATTATAATATAAGAACAGCATAATATTATATAATAGTATATACAAAAATCATATCTAATATATACCATATAATATAGACAATAAACATTGAAATATAGTTTTATGCGAATACTCATGTGTAAACAGGACCGTGACTAATTATATTATACTTACCTAATTATTTAGGTATACCTAGCCATAAACACACACAATATTATAATATTATTTATACACAAATTGACAGTGGCGTGTATCAAAAAAAAAAAATTGGTTTTGCTCAAATAATTTTAGGAGACATACCCCTCATAATACTTTTAGGTATACCTACCTATAAATTTACCTATTTTTCAATCTATCAATACCCACTCATCTATATATTTTAAGGTGTTGCCCGAGCAACACTTGGACCCTATGTTACACGGCACTGAAAATTGAGTTTACTAAAATTTTAATTTTATTCATTACGATAAATAAGTTTTTTAAATACTGAAATAATTATTATTAAATTAGTATTTATATTATGATTACGTGAATTATTATTATATGTAAAACCATATATTATGTTATGTCTATATACATTCAAACAGTGTACAGATACATAATTTAGTACAAATATACAATACTTACATAATATTATAGATGTAAAAAAGGTGGGTAAGTGGATGTCGCTCTGCTGTACAGTAGGTTACAAGTGGGACAGTGACCCAAATAGTGAAATATACTTGGTAATATCATAGGCTGACTGACCGTTTTCGCTCAGAATCGTTTTTCTTATAGAATGATATTATATCATTGAATTCAAATTTAACACGCCATCCATTACAGTGACCCACTTGTCACCTACTGTACAGAAGAGCGACATCCACTTACCCACCTTTTTTTTCTTTTGTTTTTCACGTCACTCAACTGCTTTGATGATACAAGTTTTCAGTGATCTACGTAAAAACCTTCAGATAGCGGTCGACATTAGTGTTATCAAGAGTTCAAAGACTCAAAGACTATGCAAATCGATGCCCGATTTCGCATTCTTAAGAAATGCCGGAGTCGATGCACCTGATGCGATGCCATCCACGGAAATTACCGTTTTGCCGGATTCACTGTATGCGGAAACAACTACTAACAGTGCAGTAATGACACCTGTAACCACAGGACTTTTCGAAATCGATACGATGTTGTCCGTCTCGCTAACTTTCCCACTGGTTAAGCCGGTGGAATCAGGTGCGCAACAGTTTTTGTCCAATACAGAACACGGCACCACAGTCGATTGGGGACGCTGAGTCGAAAAATGGTTTGACAAAACCTTTGGACCTGGGACCGCCAGTTTAAATGGAAATGGTATCCCTTTGCGGCTGTGGAGATGCTGCAGAAATGGAAACTACAGTAACCACCGCCAGACCTAAACGTCGCTCTCTATGGGCTCGGGTGAAGAAATTCGCCTGGCGATTAGTTTGTTGCGGTGCTAACCGCGACATAGACCATTAAGTATAATAATTATAGTTTTGTAAGAAGTGTTTGGACACCGGTTTGAAAGTTAATTTAGTTTGTGCCCTCACTTTTCACATTTATCGCGCCCGTGTAGTACGGCACCGTGCACGATTATCCCGAGTTTGCTCCACGCATTTGAGTTCGGCTGGACGCCATTTTGTTCACCAGACAATAGTTCAAATCCGTACTTTCAATTGTTTGCAGTCTGACAGATTTTTTCCCCTTGTTCTCAGCCGTTAGGTCAGGTTTTTCCGCACGTAATTTGTGCACCGTGCCTGCCTCGCCGTGTTTTGTGCCACTTCGCGATCGAGTGATTTCTTTCGTTTGGGGTAGTACTAACTTTGCCCAGTGGTAGGTAATATACCCGACAGTACGGTATTTCCTCTTTGTGCCATAAATATACGTTAGTCAATGATCAGTAGCATCTGTTACAGCTGCTCTGCGATACCTCCTTTAATCGCCTAAATTAAACCTAAAGTTTCTGTGGTCAGAATTCTAGCTCTGTACCAAAAGAAATAAACCTATAAATAAAAAAAATATACCTATAAATTATAAATATTGCTATACAGTTGTAATCTTGTGTACATTAATACTAATAAACGTTTTTGCTATATAATTTATTTGGTTTTCATTTGGTATTATTATGAAGCGTCAACACACTTTGTGTAAAATTAATTTATGTGACTTGTGGAAATTGTGTCTGTATGGGGACACTGATATAACTTTGGTTGGTTGTAGGTACTTGTAACCTGTGTATAAACCTCACGAGGAACATTGAGCTATTTGACTAATGAACAAAACATTATATCAACAAATTAGGTACATCGAAAAAACCAAAAAGACTACGATTTGATGAGAAGAACGGTGTATGGTAAAACGCGTTTTTGTAAATATTTTTTACATAATTTAAAATCATTAAAGACAAAAGAAATTTAAAAATTAAAATATTTATAAGTTTTAGGAACTAGGTAATAAACTACATGTCCAAAATTAGATTTTTTAGATTGAAATACTCAGAATAATTCAAAAATATCTTGCTACAGAAAATTAAATTAAAAATTTATTTTGTAATTTATTTAGAAGAGTAAACAATAACCTAAAAACTGATAACGATAAAAAGCAGGACTTATATGGCACCTGAGTCCTTTATTCGGGTTTCGGGTGCTGTATGTATTCGGTTATTCAAAAACCAGAATAAAAATTTTAAATAAACATTCGGGTTTTCAAAACCACTATTATTAGGGTTAATATTAGTTAATACAGGTGTTGAGTAGTCTAGAAAAACAGCTTTTGATGACCCCCCCCCCCCCCCTATTATTAATATTTAATAATAACAACAACAAAAATGCGTGAAAGGTGCTTTGTAGTGTGATACAAATTACAAACATACAATTTACCACTTCGTCGGATATAATAAAATATTTAAAATGGTAGGCCATTAGGGCGTTGAGCCGAAGAGAAATAAGATAAAATATAAATTATGATTTCGTGATTTCCGGAAAACTGGTAAGTATAGCCACGAATTACGATATTCGTTAATAATTTAGATATAATAATACCGCTTGGGAAGTTAGTGGCAAATATTACTAGGTATTATTAGTTATTAGTATTTCGTATTTATGCCACGACTGTCATTACGTTGTTCAGTTTTGTTGAGACCATGTCTATATGACTATATTTTATATTGCTATTGGCTATATTTGGATTTATTATTAGGTTTAATAAGATTTTATTGGATTTTATTTTCAAGAAAATAATTATTGAATTTACCTGTGATTGATAGTATAAGATTGTCCCTGTTTGTTTATTATTATTAAACAATGAACTACATACTACAGAATCGAACTCACCACAAGAAATACATACAAAATGATATATCACATGAAGAGTTTGTAAAAAAACAAAATTATTCGGGTTTCAAGTTAACCCTGATAATGAGCTTTTCGAGTTATGGTTAATACGAGTGTTTTAAAAACAGAATCATTCGGCTTATATGGGTTAGGTTATTATATGGGTGTTTGATTTTGTAAGGGCGTTTAGGGGTGTTAGGGGTTCGGCCGTTCAGGTTAAGTCGGGTGCAAGGTCCTGATAAAAATAAAGGATTTTTTTCAAAAGTGTATTTATATTTCAATTTATTTAATAACATCCAGTGGTAATATTAACTTAATACAGGAGTAGGCTTGAATCTTTTCACGGCTATGATTAATATAAAATAATAAATATTATACAGAAATAACATTGTAAAATATATTATTGTGATATATTTTATATTAGTTTAAATAATGATATTATTTAAAGTAATTTGTTCAAAAGTAAACTAAAATACTTTATAGGTATACTTATATCATAATATTATAATGTTTTATTTGTAGACATAATTTAGTAAAGTTATGATTAATTATTATTTATATTTTAAATATTAATATAAAAGATTCTTTAAATGCAGCCTTACCAATGCGTCGCAATTTAATTCATGAGTTTGATACTACTTCTCAAGAATATCTGAAGGTGAGAATTATAATTTATTTCTTATAGGTAGGGACTTGAACAATAATAATTTATTTTAAAATAAAAGTAACTTCGTTGATTCAATTTCAACCAATTATTTTTGTTTTTTATTAATTAGGACCAGGAAAATGTAAGTCAATACAACAAAAAAACTGAGTTAAATAAAAATGAAAAACATTGTTATGAGATTGACACTTCAAAAACAAATTATGTATAGGTCAATAGAAACTTATTGTAACTTCTTTAAACTGAAAAAGTTAACTTTTTATAATAATATTATAATCTTTTGATATTATAATATTGTTGTGGTTAGGAATGGGTAAATCAATGTGATTCTTATCCTGACAATAGTCAAAATAATGAAAATAATAATATAGTAATGTTAAATGGAGATAACTATGAGATTGTGATACAAGAACAGAACTATAGTGATGATATTAGTGAAATATTAGGAATACCTGAACATGTTAAATCAGGTATTAATGTTAAAAATATAGTATGAAAATCTTAATTAATATTGTTAAATAAGTTTTAGTAATATTTTTTTTTAAATCCTAGTTACTGTTATGGATGTTGATAGTAATAGTAATAATGATTTTAATAATGTATTAATGCAACAAGGCAATCATAATGATATTAGTCTTATACTAGGAACGCCTGAAAATTTTCAATCAGGTATTAATGTTAAAATTAATATAGTATGAAAATCTTAAAGATTGTTGTAAGTCTTTATAATATAATTTTTTAAATCCTAGTTGCTGTTATGGATGTTGATAGTAATAGTAATAATGATTTTAATAATGTGTTAATGCAACAAGACAATCATAAAGCTATTAGTGAAATATTAGGAATACCTGAACATGTTCAATCAGGTATTAATGTTAAAAATATAGTATAAAATCTTAATTAATATTGTTAAATAAGTTTGAATAATATATATTTTTTTTAAATCCTAGTTACTGTTAAGGATGTTGATAATACTAGCAATAATGATTTAAATAATGTATTAATGCAGCAAGACAATCATAATTATATTAGTCTTATACTAGGAACCCCTGAACATTTTCAATCAGGTATTAATGTTAAAATTAATATAGAATGCAAATCTTAAAAATTGTTAAGTAAGTCTTAATAATATACTTTTTTCAAATCCTAGTTGCTGTTATGGATGTTGATAGTAATAGTAATAATGATTTTAATAATGTATTAATGCAGCAAGACAATCATAATGATATTAGTCTTATACTAGGAACGCCTGAACATGTTCAATCAGGTATTAATGTTAAACATATAGTATGCAAATCTTAAATATTGTTAAGTAAGTTCTTAATGATATACTTTTTTTAAATCTTAGCTACTGTTATGGATGTTCATAAAAAAAAGTGGATTAGTAAAAAAGGAATCACTAGAGAATTTAGAGAAAATATTGTTTGTTTATCTATTTATAGACGATATTTTAAACAAGCTAGTTCAAATATAAAACAACCCAAAAAAGATACATGTGCACTCTGTGATCGTTTTAAAATACAGATTTCTAATAATATTTCCTCAAGTGAAGAAAAGGCTTCTTTAATAATTATAAAAAAGAATAAACATCATGATGAAGCAGAAGAAACGTATGAGGCCAAAAGAAAAGATTCAAAAAAAAATGATGTCAATAAATGTGCAATAGCTTTTGACCTACAACAATGTCTGCCCACTCCAAGTTTGGAATCATCTGTTGCCTTTTACAAGCGACAACTGTGGATCTTCAATCTTACAGTTCATAATATACTAACTTCAAATGCATCATGTTATATATGGAATGAGACCATTGCAAAACATTGTGCTAATGATATTGGGTCATGTGTATTTCATTATTTAGCAAACTTGCCGCCAAATATAACCCTGTTGTCATGTACAGTGATAATTGTGGTGGTCAAAATAAAAATTCTATTTTCATGGCCATGTGTTTGGCTTTTTTAGAACAACAAGATATAATTAAAATTATTGATCATAAATTTATGATCTCTGGACTTACTCGAATGGAATGTGACTCTGACCATGGCCGAATTGAAAAAGCAAAAAAAGGTATGCTGTTCAAATTAATCACCCTTATGATTGGGCCCAATTAATCCGTTATGCTGGAAAAGAAATATTTAACGTCATTGAAACCCAACAAAGTAATTTTCAAGATTTTAATAGCTTGTTAAAAACTAAATATAAATTAAAAAAAAAAAAAAATGAGGCAGGACAAGTATTTTATTTTCGTAATGTACAATGGCTACGATATAATAAATCTGACAAAAATATTGTGTTTTACAAATTATCTTTGAAGGATGATGAAGTATTTCATAAAATGAACTTAATCAAAAGGAATGCTTTATGCGATACACCAATACCCAAAGCATATAATGAAGAATGGCCAATAACTGAAGAGAAGAAAAAAGATTTAATGTCATTACTACACTTCATTCCAGAGTTATATCACACAATTTATAAAAACTTAAAAACAAAAAATTATCTAAGCGATCCCTTTGTGTCTGATGAAGGAGAGTAAGTTTTCATTATATTTAAAATTTAGTCTTATTTTATTCTCTTTTTTTATTCAATTTTAAGTGTAACTTTAAATAAATCACTAGTATACTTAATAATGTTAAATGCATGTTCTTAAAGCAAAGAACTCTGTAATTTAAAAATGTTAATTTTTATGTTTTGTTTTCTTATTTTTATTCAATTTTAATTTAAATTTTTAATAAAATCTTGGTGATTAATGTTGATAATGTTAATAATTTTAAAATATGAATGTTACTATAGTTTGGAACTCTATAATATAGAAATGTTAGTTTTATTTATTTTTAATACATAATATTTGTATGATGTAATTATAATTACCTAATATTAAGTACTTAACAAAAAGCTTATATTTTTTATATAATCATGTCAATAATAAAATTATAATATTATACCTATAGCTGTATGATTAAAAATTTGTTAAATAAAAAGAAATTACTATGATTCAGAATATTTTGTATTTATTATTTATATTGTTTAATTATGTGTATAAAACAATACAAATTGAAAAAAAAAATGTATTATGATTAATTAAAAATAATAATATTAATATATTTTTTTGTATTGTTTAATACTTATACCCTTTTTCACAGTTAACATTTTCAAAAAATATATACATTTATAATAGTGAAAAACGGTATAAGTCAGTTGTGAAAAAGGGCATAAGTCACTAAATTTCAATATATTCAGTGCAATAGGGAATAAGTCATCTATAATTTATAAAATTAACTTTTTCATTAAAACTATATAATTTTAAATTATAATAAAAATAGTTTAATTAATTAAAAATACATCCATTACCATTCTTACAAAAAAAAACGAGAACTAATCAGTTTTTTTCGTCTCCTAAAAAGTTGTTAAATTTGACTTATACCCTTTTTCCCGAACGCCGTCCATATGGTATAAATGTATTTTTCTTTTATTAATTTTAATCAATATAAAAATCATGTAATTAGTGTTTTATCTTAGATTTATTGTTTTTTGTATTTTTGGAATAATTAATTTGTAACTTTTTTTTTTCTGTTTATATTTTGCACTTTTGTTATACCTTAATAGAACTCAACTCATCCGCATTCTAGCTTATTTGCTTATAGGATGAGTTGCAACTTTTGTTTTCTATATTGTCTATCTAACCATGTTAAATTAATGCTGTTGCAATAAACTTTTATTAGTATTATTATTATTATTATTAAATTATAGGTACCAGTGGTGTATTTAGGTTTTAGTCTTGGGGGATATGATTTTATCCAGTAGCACCGTCTTTAAAGTTAGAGGCCTATAGTTATGACTCCGAAAATGTTTGCATATTATTTACAGCGTATGTGGGGGGAGGGGGTTGATCCTTTTGATCCCCTCCCCGTAATTACGTCACTAGTAGGTACCATCACGAGAGTATACGAAGGAACTAGGTATACATATTGTTTGTGTCTTGAAATATAGGCACGATTATCCGGTATGCCACCGCTTTATTATATATTATAATAAACGTACACTCACGGCAACATTTTCAGGTATACTCGAATAGTCGAATCACAAATTATTACCATAATACGTGATAATATATATTATATATATAAATAAAATATACAATATCCATAGCTTTTGAAAATTATTTAAAACCCAAAATTTTTCAAGTAAATAAATACATCAAAATAATAACCACAAATATTAACACGAAAACAATAATCAGTAAAAGAAATATATACGTAAATAGAACATTTTATAAATTACAACTTTTTAAATTCCGAAAACGACTATATTATGAATTATGAAATATTTCTTTTCAAAATTATTTATTTATGAAATGTATTGATATTAGCTCTTACTTGGCTATACATTTAATATATTAAATAATATTTTAAAGTATTAAAATAAGAATTTTGCATTGCTTTGTTCAAGTATAATATTGAAGTCTTAAAAATTATAAAATAATTGTGTACCATTAACTGTCAAATGATAAGTCTATGAAATTTACACTTCTTGTTGGTTAGTTTTACTATTTTCATTAAATGTAGGATAAAGCCATTTATTTTTCTTTTTGAAATAAACTTCAAATTTTAAGTACCCCTTAAGTTTAAACTATACAATTTTGACATCTTACAATTTTCATCTTAAATACTTATTTAAATGGATGTAAGCAAGTTATGAGTATTTTAAGATGTATAAACAATTTTCAATTTTAAAATACTCTTAACTTGCTTTAAAATTAAAATAATATAATAAAAAGCTTATGAGATGATCAGATAATAATCGTACGTTAAAATTTTATTAGAGGTTGTTTCCCTCTAATTTTAGAAATTATTATTACTATAATCATTAATGTGAAAATACAATTTGTTATGTTGTGCGTGGGTCAGAAACAGAAAACGATGTGTGCTTACATCTAAGCCTTAGTCTGCAATAATTGTTAAGTATTATTAATTATACAATTTATTTCCTAATCAATATACGATTCATTCACATCTATATTTTCAATTTTTTTGGTAAAAAGTTCATATGCTATCAATCTCCTAAAAGACTGCATATGTCTTTCATAAAAATTGAATTTAACATCTCTTGATATATATTCTGCATACATACAGACAAAGACGCCACAGTCTATTTTGTTTTTTTGACAGGGATTAACACCTTTTACTTTTTTCCAGTTGTTTTTAGGTAGAGATTCACCCAACTTGTCCAAGTGCTCTTGCTGTAAGTATTTAAATATATCATCCTGATGTACAACTTGTTTATAATTGAATACACTGTCGTAGTATGTGATTTGAAACTTTTCGATATCAACGACCACAAGCATCCAGTGTAAAAATTTGCCTACTTTAATATTGATTGGAAAAAAAAGTTTTCTTTTTGAAAAAATGTCGGTGTTTTTCGTCCAACGTTTCACACCTTGATATCCATATTTTTTATACTGCTCATAAAAATAGGTATCAAAGCAATAAATGCTTGAATCTCTTTTTTTGATTAAATTTAAATAATCGTTGATTACATTGTCGTTTAAATACCACTTGGTGAGACAAGCCATACTTGTCGACATCTGAAATCATAAAATATAATTATTAGATACATAATTTAACTGTACTTATTTTATACTTTTTAAAACTAATGGTTTTTAGATCGTTTCCTACAGCATACAAAATAGACACCCTGCAATAGTTACCTATAGTAATCACTAATCAGTTACACATTTTTAAGTTAAGTAACTTTGTTACATCTTACATTTCTAACTTATAACAAGATTACATAATTTTCAAGTGATATTAAAATACAACTAGTTTGAACAAGGGTTGTAACTTTTTATAATAGATTCATGTAACATAATGTTCATATACTATTTATTTATTTTATTTTTTTTTGTATATTTTAAACGGGCGAACCCAGTTACATTTATATTATAGACATACGTCTTGGATTACAATATAATAATAAAAATACTTGTTATCACATCTTACTAATCTTAAAAATTATAACATGACAATACAGATAGTATAAAAAGGTAAATGACAGATTTGAGTAATGTATGTGGAGAGACAATTATGATTGAAAATGATTCACTAAAAACAAAAATGGTTAAGAATACAGAATAAAGTTGAGATATTGACATAGTTTATAACATTTAAACCGCCAAAGAATTATTAAGGTAAAAATTAAAATTATTTAAGGAGACGCTGGAAAACAGATCAACATTAAAATAATTAACTAGTTGCATTGATCTATTTATAGGAGCATTTTGACTATAGTTTGAACGTTGAAGTTGCATATAAAAAGTATTCAATTGTCTAGTTTTGGATTAAAATTCAATGAAGAAAGTAGTTCCGGACAGTTAATATTCTCATTCGTTAATTTAAAAATAAAACATAGATCGAGTCTTTTCCTTCTATTGACAAGGGTTTCTAACTTTAAATACGACAATAGTGGTTGATACGATGGGTGAGGCGCACGTTCGATCCAACATCGGAATTAAATGATACGTAGAAAACGGTTTTGAATTGATTCCATGCTTTTTATAGCACCGATTGATTGGGGGGACTATACTGTAGATCCATAATCTAGTAGTGATCTAACGTAGGAACAGTAGAGTGATTTTAACGCTAAAGGATTTATAAAGTCGTTACAGCTACGATTTATGAAACCTAACATTGAAGAGGATTCATTTTGGATATAAATATAGTGATCATTAAATGAAAGAGATAGGTCAAAATAAATTCCTAGGTCTTTGTATAGATAAATTCAATCTAATTTAATGTTGTTTAAATAATAATTATATAAAGTTGGATTGCGATTTTTAGGAAAGGTTATAATTTTACATTTGTTTATGTTTAAGGATAAATTATTTTTAGTGCAACAGGTACTAAGCCGGTTTAGGTCTTCCTGGAGTAGCAAATTATCTGTTAGTGATGTATTGCTATGTGTTCAATGCTCTAGCTAATTTAAATTATATTAACTCAAAAAGATTTAATCAGAAAAAGTTTAAGTAAGGAAAACTGATTTTTAGGTAAAACCAGTTCTTGACAAAAAGATTCAGTTTTTGTTGGTATAACACAACAACTTATAGTTGTAGATATTTTAAATTTTAACGAAATCTATGCATGTCAATTTTCCATGCATAATAACATTTTAAAAATATTTTGACACTTCTTGAGCTATTTATAGGCAAAAGAAATTGTTATTTATTTTTTTTTAAAACTATTGTCGATAAATTTCAGGTTTTTGAAAAATGAGTATTGTTAAACATTGTTAAAAATATTTTAATAAGAGAAATCAACAAGTTAAGTACTACCGATGGGTGGCTTCTTACGCACGTAACCTCTTAATGCTTTGTTACCCCAATCTCACATATACTTATTGTGCTTAATTGTATAGATTGTATATTTCTTGTAAAAATAAAAAATAAATAAGAGAAATGAACAAATTCTAATTAATATATGATAATAATTAAACAAAAATGTGTTTCGACAAAACATAAATGTTTTATACTTATCAATGCTACTTCCTAGACCTAGTTAATATCAACCGATGTAATTTTTTCATTTGAAATAGCTACATAAAAAAATGTTTTAATAATGTTCTCAATTTATTAATTATCAGAAAGATCCAAAATATAAATTTTAATTTTTTGTCAGAATTTATACTGTCAGTCCAAAGTTACCCATTTTTAGGTATATTATTAATTTTAATTTTTAAAAAAACCTTATAAATAAACTTAAATTAAAATAATTTATTTTTCTAGAGCCCATTGTTATGTACTGGATGCAATCATTATAATAACATATATAATAGAATATATATTTAAAACCCTAAACTATGATTATGGACAGGAAAAGGCTTAGCAATAATACACTAAATAGATTATCTAAGTTAGGACTCACAATAGTCAATGTTTAGAATTTTGTTATATTAAGCACATCTTGGTAGTAAAATCACATAACGACCACACAATAGATCAAAATAAATGGCAGGATTATCATCCATTACTGTGTATTGGTAAAAAGGGGCCAAACATAATTTGGATATATAATAATTTATATAAATTTATATTCTTTATATTTAATTAATGTATGTATATATAAATGGACATACATCTTCTGGACCCCATAAGCACATAGGCCACAGAAATTGTATAACAAACTTATCATTAGGAAATGGTAAACTTTACCTATATGGGAGAAATATGAGCAGACTAGAATCAGACGTGATACATGCTTGGCGAGAGCTAGTACTTGCACCTTCTCAAGCGTTATTGTATTCACAACCAATTTCACTACAAGTCTAATAAATAAAAGTTTAGTGTCAAATAAAAATTTTTTTATCAATTTCAGCACGTGTTGATCTACCTTGTTACCTGTCATCCAATCACTTCAAAATCTAACTCTGTACGTGGGATCAATACACCATATTTTTTTATAATTATGATATACTATTTCTTTCAGCCAAATGTCTTATATATAAAATAAAATATTTTTATAGAAAAAAAACTAAAAAATTTAAATTTAAAATTGTACGTAAACAGCTAAAGACAAGTTAAAATATTTTCAAAATTTTATCAAGTAATATAGAAATGATAAAATAAACATATGATATAAATCTCAAGTGTCTACGGTTATTTGTTTTTGAATTACAACAAAATATAATCGCTACAAGAGAAATCGAGTGAATATCCAATGTTTTAAAACTTTGAACTTCAAGCGCTCATAAAAATTTAATATGCATATTAGTGCATATTAGTGCATATTAGTGCATATTAGTGCATATTTGTCATGATTTTCTTGTAGACATTTTGTTTTCGATAAAGGTAGACAGACTTATGAGGAATCTTGTATTTTATTTTCAAATCTTAGATTTAAAAAGAAGAATGCGTCAAAATATTTTTAAAATGTCGTCATATAAAAAAAAAGGTTTGGTGAACATTTCAAATAGATATGGTATTTACGGTTATTAGTTTTCGAGTTGCAAAGAAAATAAAACAAAATTGATATTGTAAAAAATTGGTGTTTTGTTGAGATGACAGTTTTTTTCAGATTATTTTGATAAATCCAAACAAATAATTATTCATAGATATCAAACCTTAATTTACGAAATTCTTACTATATCCATGATGCAAATTATTGCCGAAACATCAAGAAACACGTTAAATTTACAATAATTTAAAATTAAATCCAAAAAACAGACAATTATACATCATACCTATCAGTTATAATCGTATTTAAATATTTCCTACCTCCCATGCGCAGATGTGCTTACTAAAGTGTTAACTATTATTATACCTACATTATTATGTAGCAATTAATTTAATTTAATATTCATTATACCTTGATCTTCTTCGTACTGTCGTTGTTCAAGTTGAACAGATCTTCAATCCACAGCAAATAGTTAAGTCGTAACGGAACGGTGGGCACCAGTCTACCGCTGTCAAATCCACGTCTAGGTTAAGGTCTTTCTTTAATAGTATAGTGGTCAACAATCTGAGGCCGACCTGATTTTGGAAGTCGAAAACGATTTTGCCGTTCAAACTCTGTGGTGAAACAAATTGTCAGAAAACACCAAATACCGGAGATAAAAAAAACATAAATTTTTAATAACGTAATATTGTTAATTATTAGAATTTTGAAAAACCAACTACCAAGCTGTACTTACTGACGCGTATTTATTGAACTCCAGATACTTTACCGCCAGTTCCTTGAGTGCATGTGGTTTACGTTAATATTTCGCGGCTGCATGAACTGGTTGTTCGGCGTCGTCGACACTCGATAATTCCGGTGGCGTTAACAGCGGGTAAGCGGGGAATCGGTCAAATCCGATATTATTGACTGACAACTGTGGATATTATAATAAATGTGACACTTTTAATATATTGAATTATTATAATATTTAAAATAACAAAATTGTATTATAATATGAATATAAAGAGTTAGCATTATTATGACAAAACTAATAGTGTGTATGTCATAGAACATGCTTTTTTGTATGCATGAAATATAAGCTAACCTTAAATTATCTTACTTCTACTCAGGCCTATGCAACTCTCCAACCAACTTACACAAATCAGTAGCACAGATTAAATGAAAACAGATTTTGCACTTAAATGAAAACAAAAACTAGCGAAATCAGTACAACCATGTCAACGGATTGAAACTATATAATCGTATAATCTAGCGATTCTCACTATAGTCAGACTTATAGCGGAAAACTATCGAAAAATTAGCGTTAGGAATATCAATTTTACTAAAAAAAATATCTTATATCTAAGTGTTGGCAAATGTGGTCACACTGATTATTCATTTTTGCATTGCAGCATAGGAAGTGCACAATCTGTCTTTATTTAATTTGTGTCAGTAGTGCTCTTATCGTTTGGTCCCGCTGTGGTAACGCGCTCTAGTAGTAATTTGTATTTTAATAATTTATTACTCATTCAAAGATAAAACATAGAAAAACATTTTTACTGTTATAATGGTATCATAATTATTATGTAAAAGTATGAAAAATTAAAACCTAAAAAAGTGGGTAAGTGGATGTCGCTCCGCTGTACAGTAGGTTACAAGTGGGTCACTGTAATGGATAGTGTTAAATTTGAATTCAATGATATAATATCATAATTGTATAAAAAAACGATTCTGAGCGAAAACGGTCAGTCAGCCTATGATATTACTAAGTATATTTGATGATATTATTGTGAATAAAGTAATTTATATATTAACTTATTTATGTGGAACCTTGTTTTAAATTTTCAAACCTTAGCTACAAAAGTTGAACATTTTATAAATTTTTAACTACAAAAATAATTATTAAATTTTGTAAAAATTTTAACTTTAAAAGTTTATAAAAAAAAATTGTGCCTTTGTATTTTTAATATTTTTCAACTGCTATTAGAACGATACATCAAGAGCCTTATATTAATTTTTCACGCTTTTTTAACCGACAAATAAAATTTTATTGATATTTATAGAAAAAAAAACTGAAAAAATTGAAAACTTACAATGTCCGTAAACAGCTCAAAAAGAGTCAAAATATTTTCAAAATTGTATGGTGTATAGAAAATGCTGATATAAATATTCAGTAAAATTTTCATGTATCTCCAGTTATTCGTTTTTGAATAACAATAAAATAATAAAACCGCTACGTGTGAAATCGAGTGAATATCCAATATTGTAAAAAAATGAATTTCAAACGTTCATAAAAATTTTATTTGACTTTCTTGTAGACATTTTTTTTTTTGATAAAAGTAGACAAACTTATGGATAATTTTGTAATATATTTTCAAATCTTAGATTGAAAAAGAAAAATTTTTATGAATTCTCACTCAAAATAATTTCCTAATTTTCGTGATTTTTCCGTATTTTGTCAAGATTTGAACTTTAAATGCTTATAAATAAAAACTGTGACCAAGGATTTTTAATTTTTTTCATATGCCTTTGAAACAATAACTTAAGATCCTTCTATTAAATTTTCAAGTTGTTTTAACCAACAAATAAAATTTTATTGATTTTTATAGAAAAAAAAACTAAAAAAATTGAAAACTTACAATGTCCGTAAACAGCTCAAAAAGAGTCAAAATATTTTCAAAATTGTATGGTGTATAGAAAATGCTGATATAAATATTCAGTAAAATTGTCATGTATCTCCAGTTATTCGTTTTTGAATAACAATAAAATAATAAAACCGCTACGTGTGAAATCGAGTGAATATCCAATATTGTAAAAAAATGAATTCCAAACGTTCATAAAAATTTTATTTGACTTTCTTGTAGACATTTTTTTTTTTGATAAAAGTAGACAAACTTATGGATAATCTTGTAATATATTTTCAAATCTTAGATTGAAAAAGAAAAATTTTTATGAATTCTCACTCAAAATAATTTCCTAATTTTCGTGATTTTTCCGTATTTTGTCAAGATTTGAACTTTAAATGCTTATAAATAAAAACTGTGACCAAGGATTTTTAATTTTTTTCATATGCCTTTGAAACAATAACTTAAGATCCTTCTATTAAATTTTCAAGTTGTTTTAACCAACAAATAAAATTTTATTGATTTTTATAGAAAAAAAAACTAAAAAAAATGGAAACTGAAAATAACCGTAAACAGCTCAAAATAAGTCAAAATATTTGGAAAATGTTATGGTGTATAGAAAATGCTGATATAAACATTCAGTCAAAACTTCATGTGCTAACGGTAATTTATTTTAGAGTTACAGATTTTGCTTAAAAATTCCCGTTTTTCCTTAATTTTTCTTTTGTTTTTCATGTCGCTTTTGAAAACTACCAGGAAATTTTTACTTTTGACCCCTCCAAAGTACAAACTAGATTCACTTTACTATCAGAAAAGTTACTGTTGAAGAAAATCCAAGCACTTTTACTGTCCTGAAAAGTGATGACAGACACAAAAAAAAATAAAAAATAAAACACACATCATTGTAAAATCAATACATTCATCTCTTCGCTCAGAATCTAAAATGAATATACCTATAAAGGCTATAAAAGTATAAGACATTACAATATAAAAATGAATAAATATTATTAAATGATTAAAAATACAAAGTAATAACATTTAGAATACCCAGAATCGAGATCTTACAGGTAAATTAATAGTACCTATGGATAAGATGTGAATAACATAACACAATATTCGGTGTATGGTGTTCAAAATTAATCTTAACTTTTCTGTTGCCCGGAATAAAAATTCTGATTCATAGCAGTATTGTCAGTTAGGCAATCTACCTGTGGTAGATCACGGACCCCGTGCTGTTTGTACGTGAGTGTATGACTTAACTCTAAAGTATCAAAGTTATACCAAGTTTGTCGTATTTTACCTATGGTGGATTAATATAATAAATTAATACAAAATCCTAACCTAACCTGTTGCGTCACTGTTGTATTTTTTATATCCAGATTCTCTACTTTTCCAGTAGATTTTCCTAAAATGTTCTTTCATAGGAACATTCTCTGTGATATATTCTTTCGTTTTAAAAAAAAATCAACAAGATCTGATAAGTAGTTCCAGAGTTTACCCTGTATAAATATTTTCATTTCACATTTATAGAGTTAAAAAAGATATATATATATATATATTGACAAAAAATAATAATACAAATCAACAAACATGCCTGTAACCAATAGCAAGCAATATACAATACACTATTATTATTTTAATCTGCAACTAAATTTTTATTATTTAGTTTATTTTTTTCTGGACAGATGGCGCCATTGTTGTATTTTTTGACATGCAAATTTTCTAATCTTCCGGTGGATTTCCTAAAATTGTTTTACATATGAACCTTCTTCTGACAATTACGAACACAAAAAAATAATTAGCGAAATCATTCCAGCCGTTCACGCGTGAAACAGGGATCCATTTTTTTATATAGAGATATACAATTAATTACATCTTTTAATTCATTAAAGGCACTGTTAAACAGAACGTGTTATAATACGCGTTAAAGCGGTAAATGGCTCGTCGGCGAGGTGCTTTCACATGCGTGAATAACGCCACGGTGCAACAAATTACAAAATCACGTGACGTGAAAATAACGCTTTCTGTTTGACAGAGCCTTAAATTAAGGCCCTTAATACAATATTAATCGTACAATTAGTTGACTGTGGGTTGTTGTGATGGCGGCAGTGGCGTCATTTGAGGGGTGGCAAGGTGGGTATTTCCCCTGTCTGATTTTAAATGCAGCCCGATGGGCCGTTGTTCAGTTGTTGCCGTTTTACTATTATTATATTTTAGTAGCGCAAAAACATGCCTATTTTATAATATTTTCATAAAATATCATAGTATGAACTAAGAAATTATTGTCACAATGATACATTTTTACTAATAATTGATAGTTGGATTATATTTATATTTAGACGTATGCGGGGACGTACACATTGTATGTATGGGTATGTATTTACGTATGTTTGTTTGTGTGAGTGTGTTTTGTGAAGGAAAATGAACAGTTAGTATCATAATCTCGTATAGTTAAATTTCTAAAATCTAAAATTAATACAAATTCTAAAAACAACAACCGATTGGCACTCTTATTAATTATCATTGATCACGGACTTCAGTTAACTTGTGACAGTCTTGTATGATTCAGCTATTCTACGTATTGTGTTAATTTATTTGAGTAATTTATTCTACCTAATAGTTAAAATTAATTTTTTTCGTGACGCGTGTTTACATTTATCTTTTAATAGGGCAAAATATGACTTAAAAAAAATAAATGGGTGGTGCGGCTAAAAATGTAAAATTACCTCAAACTACTCGAAAAGAATCGAAAATAATTTCTGGTATGTTTATTAAACAGAGTACAGACAAAACTTGAACCAGTAAGCAAGCAATAAAAAAAAATATTTTATAATTTAAAATAATATTAATTTGTAAATATATTGTATACCTATATAAGAGTAATAGAGTATAGGTTATAAGTGATGAATCAGGTAACATTGATGTGTAGATAATGCAGTTGATATATTTTCAAAAATAAAAAAAAGAAGATATCCTAATAAACTACTAATATTTTTGTTTATCAATAATAATAATGCCATATAATAATTTTTAGACTTTTAACTGATATAGCTCCCAATAAACATTTTGTAATTTTGAATATTAAATGTATCATTTAAATACATTAATAGTTAAATATTTAACATTAATGCTTTAGTTAACGTTTAGTAAAAGTTTAAAAAAACCAACTTTAAATATAATGATAGCGTAACATTTAATTGAATGTTTAAAAACTAAATATTTAAAAATCAACATTTAACTAAATCTTGTATTTGATTTCTATTTTAAGGTTGAACATTTATAAGTTAATGTTAAAATAAACATTATCATTTCATTCATGTTTCAATGTTTAGCTACCTTAAATCCTAAATATTTATTTTTTATAGCCTAATCAACATTAAAATATTTTTAATATACATTATTATATAAACATTTAAATATTGATGTTTTTGTAAAGGTTGTATTTTATTTTTGGTTTAAGCTTTAATATTTTACTTGTAAGTTGTAGATTTATAAATGAATGTTAAATTAAACATTATAATTTGAGCTCCGTTTCGCCAGCACTGCCACTTTCGAATTTTAATACCAAAAGTTGACAGTATTATGTACTTTTTTATGTACAATTTTGTACAAGCAAAATAAAATTTTGTACACCCCCCCAAAAAAAAAACACGAGAAAACCCGTTATTGCCGTGCGCGTGCTAGAGAAACGTTTCCCCAGCACTCCCATTGCTTAAAGTTGAACAAATTTAATTTTCAATGGTACAGTATTATGCACTATTATATGTACAATTTTAGCGAAATAAAATTTTAAATTATAACTTTACTGTGATACGGTACGCAACGACGCTCAGTACAAAGTACAGACGGCGAAGCTACCTATCTGCACCATATCAACCGCCACCACGGGCTACGACGGCGCGACACCGTCGACTCCCCCACCATGCCAAAGGGCAGAGGGTGGGACGGGGAAGCGAGTCGCGTACGGACGAGTGCTGACCGCCGGCGGCAGCTCTCTCGCGTATCCAACGTCGTACCAGCTACACCGTCCACGACCCGTCTGCATTTTTTTTCGCACCCTACGGTCGCTCCACGGCATCGCCACGACTCCACGCTGATACACACCTTTTGTTTCATCTACCGTGATAAGTGCACCACGGCCCCGCTCGCCGTAAGACTAAAATCTGTGCGTTATTTCGGTCTCGTCGGTTCGCCACACGAGGCAACCGTGTACATCTGTTTTTTTTTTTTGATATACTAATAAACGTCCCGCCGCGGACATCGTTCACCCTACCTATCGTGTCAGTGCTTTCATTCAACACCTCATCACCCTCGAGACCCGGACCACTGCAGAGTACGACTCGCCGTGTCCCGCGTCAATTGGCTCCCCGCTGAGGATTCACCCCGAGTTCACCACCTCAAGACAGCGAAAAGGTAAGAGTTTTCACGCTGACACATACCTCGGTATAATTGCTTTATTACACTAGTATTAAGATATTTAACCAGGAGTGTGTACCGGTAAGCTAGGATCCCCGACATTACATTACGTAATAACTATTTCCGTACACAAGGGGGAAAACCGTCGCAACCGAGTATAATCGTGATACGGCTGTGGAAAGCAATTACGTAACGTACCGCTACCCACCGCAAAGCAGACCTTGCCGCACCGTAAAACTACCGCAGGTGACACGCAGCGCGCAGACCGCAACTTTGAAAACCGGTCACTGCCGCTGTCGTCGTCGGCCAACGCCGCCGGACCGTGACCCAGTTATGCTATAATTGGAACACACCGGCGCCGCCGCCACCAGCTGATATCGGTATACGCGACCGAGATAATCAAATTCTAATCAACACCGCGCGAGATTAGTGTACACAAGCGCAAATAAATAAAAACATTCACTTTTGTTAACTATAAAACAAGACACAACACCACAACGATCAAACCGGAAATGTTTAACAACATGACCAGTAAGACGTTATCGGAGTTGACGTCGGCGGAACTACGTGCAGAATGCACGGCCCGCGGCCTCAGTATTTCCGGTACAAAGCCAGACTTAATCATCAGGCTAGAACAGAAAATCAGGGACAACGGGCAGGAACCCGAAAACGTGCGTTTCAACAACGAACGGGAACCAAACATGGTACCTACGTTGGTCGAGGCGGGGGCATGCAGGTCCGACGATCAACAGCCCGTCGAGAGTTTAGCGGTCTCGCAAAGACAGCAAACACCGACGGACAGTCGACCGGGACAGAGCAGACCTCACCTGACCACACACCCTGCCCAGTCCGGAGCCGAAATAACAAAAAACATTTTCGAAACCGCCGCGGCCCAAATAAAACAGCTAAGATTAACAATGCCGTCAACTAGCGATACACAAACTTTTGAAACACGGTTACGGGCGCTGGAAGCAAGCATGACACGGTTCTACACAGAAACGCGGGCAACAAGCTTCCAGCAACCACAACAACGCGCAGCTCCACGGTTTCAAGACCACACGTCACCCGTACAGATAACCGCGCGTACACACGGGGGTTATCGGGCGGGTACGCCTTATGAATATAATAACGGCAACGCACATCAAAGTGCCAACCGGGGTGCCAGCAATTTGAACGCCGGAAATAATACAACTTATTTCACGCGCGAACCATTAAACAGCGATCACCCGGGGCACCAAAATGACACACCACAGTACGCGTCATATTCATACGCGCATGCTCAGGAACGATCTGTACTAATACCATACGACGATTTGCGCGCAGCAAGGTCCTCATTACCCGAGTACACAGGTACAAGGGCTGAGGATCCCGTAAGGTATATAGCGAATACAAAATCAATATTGGGGCAGGCGCGTATACACCCCACGGGGTGATTAAAAACCAGCTGGCGCGTCGCGTAAATACCGGCCTATCCGAACCGGAATTGGTAGGTATTATCGCCGGACTAACGCGCGACACGTTCCGCACGCACATACGTCTACACCGACCAGTAACGTTCAGCGAGCTGAGACGCATCGCAGGCGTATTGGACCCGGTAACAGATAACACAAAACACCCACCCCAACAATGGACCCCAAGAACAAAAAAGGGGGCGGAGACACCACAAAAATCCCCCACGGTCAAAAAAAAATTTTATGCCACAAATACAGAAAAAAAACCACCAGGGCCGTGCAGATCGTTCACCCTACCTATCGTGTCAGTGCTTTCATTCAACACCTCATCACCCTCGAGACCCGGACCACTGCAGAGTACGACTCGCCGTGTCCCGCGTCAACTGTACAATATACTTTTGCTTGTTAATATTACCAAAGATAAACATTTTTTACTGTCTATAGGTAGGTAATTTAAATTAATTAGAATTGTTTTATTTTTATTTTTATTTATCAAGTTGCATGCTTAAAAATAATAATAAACAATACAATTTCGTACAAGCAAAATAAAATTTTGTACATCCCTCAAACACAAGAAAAACTGTTATTGCATTACGTGTAATTGTGAATCGTGTCTAATATGCTAACTGTAGGTTTTACCAAGGTCATCACATTTTATTCTGTTAATCTGTTCCTATGCCTAAAAAAAAGTGACACAAGGTTAATTATAACCAAATATATCAATAAACCAAGCTCACATCTGATGATGGTTAAAATAAATTTCCCCCGCACCATACCTTTCCATAGTATACGGTGACCGTAAAATAGAAAAAACCCAAGAGCTGGTTCGTGCATGTTTGTTGTGTTATTAATATTAAGACTAGATGTTTATAGATGGTCATTTACGAAATGAAAATGAATGGGTACATATTGTTTTAACAGTCAAATAATATGATTCAAACGGCAGACACTGTTTATGTCTTTATGTATAGGTACATGCTTCTTTTGCTAGTATTTATTATCATAGTATTGTTTAATTTTTGTTGGTTTCTATAAGGTAAGAATTATTTATATTATTACCTACATGACTTTTCTTATGATCTTCTTATTATAGTGTGAAATTTTATTTACTCAAATAATAGTTTTGATTAAAAATGGCTGGTATTACTAGAGGAAGGATACCTAAAGCAATTAATGATCTTATAGACAGTGAAATATTGGAGTTTAAAAATCAGATTGTCCAGGACAAAAACAGTAAGTACTTAGTATTATAATATAACAAAGTCTTGGAAATATGTTTCTAT
>CM017797.1:28121616-28213871 GCA_008086715.1 Sitobion miscanthi
ATTTTCATACAGTAGCAATGACGGTAAACTGTGTATTTTTTAATGAATTCTTATTTGATTTGATAATCCTAAATAAAAAAATATCTTAATAATTATGGTGAAATATATTTTGTACCTAATACTTAATAGTGCATATCGTCGGTGAAACTGCAATACCTCGTAAGTCCAAAAAAGTCGAAAATAAGAATATACATCAAAATATTCGGAAAAAAATACTCTATAACGATTGTTGTGTAAATATCTCGTATATCAAATTTCCAAAGAGGTTATAAATGTCAAACAATATATCGTATGTCATCTATCAAAATTATTGATACTAATATCTCGTATCTCCGTGTCATAATACATCGTATATCAGTTTTTAAAATTTTTGATACTAACATCGTATCTCATAACAACATGTTTCATAATTAAATTTGTTAATTAATTATTAAGCTTATAACTTTATTAAGCTACTTAGAATTAGTAATTATTATTTTGTTTTATTGTGCGTCAACATGAATGCGGACGAGATCGACGATCTGTTAGATCAATTTGAAGATGATGGTAATTTTTCTATTTTTAATTAACAATCATAATAATATTACTTTGTTAAACCTGCTCATCATGATTTATGTCTATTTTTTTAATTTTTAGAAGACTTTAATGAAAGTATGGAGTATAACCCCAACCGAGCATACAATCAATGGAATTTCAGAATGAAAGGAAATGAATGACTTTAATGAAGGTATGGAGTTTAACCAACCCTGACCAGAGCATACAATTACTGGATGTGCAAAATGAAATGGAAACGAATGGCCCTAATGAAACCATGGAGCTTAACCCGACGAGAGCATAGTACAATTACTTGAGGTGCAAACTGAAAAGTATACAAACGAAAGGATACGAGCAAAAAAAAGTATACCTGAAAACTGGAAAAGGAACTCTAACCAGTCATTGCGTATGAAAAGTAAATGTTATTTGGGTTATAGACTCTGTACACTCATTAATTGAAAGGAAATTAAAAAATACAGATATTCATCTACCATCTGACTACATAAAAATAACCAAAACTGCAAGATCAAAACCATTTCCATATGAAGTAAAAGATTGTGATATCTCTTTTTTTTTTAAATTATCAGAAGAATGTTAATAGATATGATAATATAAGGCCAGGAAAAGCTGCTGGAGATGCAACAGTTACCCACAATTAAAGCTCTCCGTTACAACTGTAATGGCACTATAGATTATAAGCTGAACTTTGATGATGAATATTATAGTGATCTCGCCATTGCTCAAAAGAAGAAAAAGACAGTAGAAATTTTCTCCTATTATTTATGAACAATTCCATGAGTCTCAATTAAAAGTTCCTAAATCAAAATGGCAAGATCTACAGCAACTTAAGGCAGTGCTACCAAAGGATTGTCATCCGTTCTATGACCAAATAAAATCTTTATAATTTAATTATCTTAATAAAATGTAAATATTATTAATATTCATTTTATGTTAGTAGATACAACTCTTTTAATTTTAAAACTGCTCATGCCAGAATTGTATGTTTTTGTTTATACTATAATGTTAATGTTATTCTTTTTTTACTGCAATTACCAATGAGTAGTTCAAGACTGAACTTCTAATAAGAGGTACACAATTTGTTTTAATGTTAATTTGTAAATGAAAATTATGCTTTTTTTCTAAAATTACCAGTGAAAATGTTCAAGACTGAACCAGTATACATAAGTACATAAATTGTTTTTATTTTAACTGTTCATGCCAGAACTGTAAGTTTTTGTTTTTGTTTATACTATAATGTTAATGTTGTTGATATTTTAGTGCAATTACCAATGAGTAGTTCAAGACTGAACTTGTAATAAGAGGTACACAATTTGTTTTAATGTTAAATTTTAAATGAAAATTATGCTTTTTTTCTAAAATTACCAGTGAAAATGTTCAAGACTGAACCAGAATACTTAGTACATAAATTGTTTTATTTTCATTTGTTTTAAATTTTAATTAATAAAGATAACAAAGATATTTTATATTATTCTCTATTCAATTTATAGAACAAATCTTAAATTATTATGACAGAATTTTTGTCATACTGTAGTAAAAACCCATTACTAATACCTAGTATGTCAAATACATTTATGAAAACTATGACAATACCTCGTAAGTCATAAAAAAAATTATCAATAATAATATTGGTTAATTTATAAAATAATTAAAATATAACTATAATTTATAGATTATTTTCATATATTTGTTGCAAAATTAGAAAAATATTGATTTTATAAACACATTTATGTGTCTCGTGGAAAAAGTAAATTTTGGACTTACGAGGTATTGCAGTTTCACCGACGATATTATATATTTAAAAGTGCTAACAATGTACATATTATTATAGGTACCTAAATCTTGTGGTGGATCCTACTAAATTGATAGATTACCTGCTATACAAATGCCCTTTATAGTGGTTCATAATAATAGTAATATAAAATGGGGTGATTTCAGTCATGACATATTGAAATAGCTAAGTTGTTTTTAACAATATTCATAATTATTGTGTTGTTAATATACAACACATAATATTATATAATTTAAATTTTAAATATTTAAATATTCATAGTCTTTCACTATTAAATAGTTTTAACTATTTAAGTGGTTCATAATATTATAAATATAAAATGGGATAATATGTGGAATTTTCAATTTTGAATTAAATAATATAGGTAAGTGAAAAAAAGATTTACAATTAGTATGCATTTAAAATTACAATATGCTAGATGTGTACTTATAAGTTAGGCACTATATGTGTATTTAAAATTATGATTATTAACTTGCTACAATTAATTCAAAACTAATGTGAAATAGTTTTATAATGGTAATTAAAAAAAAATTAATTAACCTATTAAAAGGTAAATCATAAAAACAAGACCTATATCAGTTATTTGTATATTATATAAGTTATAGTAAAATTTTAAATTAATATTGTATTGAAAAAATAAATTCAATAAAACATTCTTAAATTGTGAAAATAACATTTTCAATATGGCTCTAATCACCTCATTTTATATAGATTTAGTTAAATTTTTAATTTTTATCAGTTGTATATAGGGTTGTGCTGAATATGCTTTAATTTAAATAAATAATAAAGTATATAAAACTATTTCTTAGGTAGCTTTGTAAGCGCCTCTGAAGTGATTTTACAAATTGTGTAATGAGCGTCATCAATTTATCATAAACCATCTGAAATTAATGTCAGCATACACCTATATTATATTGTGTGATTAAAAAAAATTGTATCATTTACTATGTAATTATTTATTAGTCGCTTACTATGTTTTAAAGCTATTAACCCGTCAGTGGTTCGCGATGTGAGCGCCACGCTCACATTTAAACGAGTTTGGTCATCACTGGCTTGTTTCTTGCGTATTTCGTGTGAAACTATAAATACCTCTTATCGACATATGTACAAATATAGAAAAATTAGATGTTATGAATTTATCAATATTTCTGCTTTGTGTTGACGGTTAAAGTCATTAGTCACGAATAACTGAGCGCAGCGCTCACACGCGACTTATGCCGTATTTATTTTATTTTGTTATATTGTGGTTTGTTTCATAATTTAATTGTTTCTTATTTTTATATAAAAATGGATAAAGTGACAAAAAATATCACCTCATAGGTTGAAGAATCAGAAGATTTAGATTTTTTATATGATACGGATGATTCGGCCGATGATCCTGATTTTGTTCAGCCTGATATACAAGAACAATGTGAAAGTGATTCTAATTTTTCTGATACAGAATTTATCGCAAATAAAGCATGAATACGCGTAATAGACCAAGTACATCTCGTAGATCTCGTTCTAGAAGCCCTTTGTCGGATAGTACTCTCAACTCCCCTATTATTTAGGTAAGGATAATATTACGAAGTGGAATATCGACGGCCCACCTTTGAATGTACGTACGCGCTCACATAATATAATTTTACATTTGCTTGGGGTAAAGCGGTATGCGAAAGATGCTAAGTCTATAGTTGATTGTTGGAGTTTGTTTTTTCCCGATACGGTTATAGAAGAAATTGTAAATTGTACAAATATCTATTTAGCTGAAATCAGAATCAATTATCAGAGAGAAAAAGACGTACTCGACACTAATATTATTGAAATAAAAGCGCTCTTTGGTCTCTTATACCTAGCAGGTTATCTTCGAAGTAATCATTTGAATCTAAAAGACCTATGGTCAAATGATGGCTTCGCTCCAGAATACTTTCGTGCAGTTATGCCTGAAAAACGTTTTTACTTGTTATTACGTGCGCTTAGGTTGATGATTTTCGCACGAGGAAGGAAAGGTTATCGATAGACAAACTGGCTGCAATTCGATCCGTATTCGATGATTTTGTAAAACGGTGTCAGGACTGCTATACTATAGGTGAAAATGCTACGATAGACGAAATGCTAGAAGGATTTAGAGAGAGATGCAATTTCAGACAATATATTCCTAATAAACCGAACAAGTATGGGATAAAAATCCAAGTGTTAGTCGACTCAAAAACGTTTTACACTTGTAATATGGAGGTATATGTCGGGACGCAACCAGATGGCCCTTTCACTTTCAAGTGTGAAAACAACCCATCAAGTGTTGTGAAAAGGCTGATTTCACCGATATCGAAAACGGGACGAAACGTCACAATGGATAATTGGTATAACTCCATACCACTGGCGACTGAGTTGTTGAAAACTCATAAACTTACTGTAGTTGGGACTCTACGAAAAAACAAAAGAGAAATACCAACTTGTTTTTTGGATACAAAAAAAAGGACTCTAAACTCAACCATTTTTGGCTACGGTAAAGATATATTACTTACTTCATACGTCCCAAAAAAAAACAAAAATGTCCTTATGATATCCACTATGCATGAACATAGAACTATAGATTCTGAATCCGGAGACCAGAAGAAGCCAGAAGCAAGGATCAGTTGCAGATGGCCACTTACGATATTTTGCCCTTATGAACATCGTGGGAATCAATAGTCAAATCATTTTCCGAGACAATACCAACCAAACTATTAGCCGACGGTTGTACTTGAAAACCTTAGGAAGAGAATTGACTAAACATTTTATGATTCAACGTAAAAACCCACGGTAGCACCGACTCCTGAATCTAGTGATCGCCCAAAATGTAGATTTTGTCCGAAAAGAAAAAATCGTAAAACTATGGTATATTTGTTTTATTATTTACTAAGTGTAAACATTTTTGTATTATTCTAAATATATTTAGGTACGTTGTGAAATGTGTAATGTCCTATTTGTAAGGAACATACAGTGGCAACATGCACGTCTTGTGGTAAGAATAATGAAATCGAGTCTGATACTGAATAACGTTAGGAAGTAAATGCTTATTTTTAAATAATTTTTTCCATTTTTTTTTTGTATACATATGTTACAATTAATAATAATCTTACGAAATTTACTAATTTTATAATTTTAAATTGTTATTATAAAAAGTTGTATTGAAAAGATGATATGTATTTGATTTTTAATTTCTAAATAATTATTATTTTTTTAATCATTATAAGAAATAAAATAAAAGAATATTTTAATGCATTATTTTTGTTTCACACGACACCCACAAACTTGAATTTAAGATCTTAAACTTATTCTAATGAAAATCGTATGCAAAATTGGCAAAACAGGAATAAAGAGCATGGCGCTCACACGCGACTAACGGTGTTATAAAATCATAGCGACCACTGACGGGTTAAGTATATTTGTACATATTAATATATCGTTTAAACCACAAAATTAATTTTAAAATTATTGTGTTCAAATTTTGTAGGAGACAGTATTATAAGACATCAAACTCAATAATTTATTTTTATAAGATACTGGTGTTTATTATATCTGGTATATTTGTTTAGTATTTATATGTATGTATACTGTATTGTAAACTTTCAAGTGTACCTACCTATTGATTTTTATTATACTATATTTTTTTTTTGACAATGTATATGTATGTAATTTAAAAAATAGGTATACATTCTAAAGATATACTAAAATATTATAATAGTTGGTTATAGTTTATTTAAAACAAAATCATGAATTATTGTAATAACTAGTTGTTCATATTATTCAAGTTTAGTCTTATTATTATAAGTTATCTAACCAACCTTATAATTATAGTACCTATCCTATGAAAACACTTACCAATATACCTACATATTTAGTGTATACTAAAGAGTAATGAGTAATGTTTATATCATATACTTAAAATAAATAATCATAAATCAATTAACAAACATAAAAGAATTAAAAAATAAAATTACATTTGAAATACAAACCGAAATATTTCGGTTTTCAAACGAATAAACCTAGAGATCTTATTCTTACATAGGTTTCTCCATGATTAACTAACTAGTTAGTCAATCATGGGTTTCTCTTACCTCATCAGTCCATCATCATAGATTCATAGGCCATAGCTAGATGAAACGGTTAGATGTGAATCATATTTCAGGTACCTCTAGAGAAACGGTTACCGATTACCATTACCATATACCAAATATAACGATATTTTATAAACTCATTTTTTGGTATCTGTTTCAACTTTTTGGGAAAACCTGAATTCAATCATGTGAAATTAAAGTATCATAGACCACGATTTAAGATAGCACTATCTTAAATTGTGCATAGACTTAGATCATATACTATGGATAGAGCTACTGCATTATAAATGCGTACAACGAGTTGAAGACAACATAAAGACCAGTCACAAGGTGACTGATTTCTATTGTGCATGCGTGTCAGTACTCGTCGCATATTTATCACTAAGCTAGCGGTGATATAAACTGCACGCATGCGCATTTACAACTATTCACCTTAGTTATGTTGGATTCAATATTTAGCCAATAGCTCTATCCATAGTTTATAATCTAAGGCATAGACCATAATAAATTATCAGTTGTCACCAAAAAAACAAAGAGGGAAATAAGTATACAATGGTATATTTACAACCTAGTCTATGGGTAAACCTCAGTTGATAACATACCTATTTATTTTGTCATGATAAAAACAGAACAACAAAAATATAATTCATAATTGATAATATCATAAATTAATAACATAATCAAATAATATCACTATACACTAATATGATAATAGTTTTTGTAAATTAAAAAAAAATGATCGGTTTTTTAAATCGTGTAACTGTAAAATTATCATACTATTCACTATTTTTTCTACTATTATCATACAACATTTATATCACAATTTAAGATAATTGATAGGACTATCTTAATCGTGGTATCATTGCGCATTATTATTACCTAGTTACATATTTTATTATTTACTTTCTGCATAATATTATAATCATATAATAGTTATAGAAAATAGAAATACACTAATGCGATAGAATTCTATGGTAATACCATTTTAATTTTAAAATAATTATCTTTGAAACTGTGATTAAAATAAATTTGTTATAATATTATTTCCAGACTTTCAGTTTTTCACTAATCATTCCGAGGTGGTTGGGTATGTCCAATTAGTCGATAGGTTAATCAATGATTAGGGTTCAAAGTAAAATAGTTAGCATTTATTAATTGCTATTTGTTACCTTTGGTCGAATGGTATCGAATTTATCATTTTTGTAGAGGTACTGACTATACGCCTCCTTCAACCACCAATATTTTTTGAGGAGCCGTATCTCGCAAACGAATGAACGCAACATAAAAATTTTAACGCACAATTTCATCAAAAAAAAAGTTTTACTAATTCATGACCATTTTAATACATGTTACCATTTGAAAATAAAAAGTTGATAGTCGTTTCACCAACAAATATAAGGGTGAAAAAATTAAAAATTAAACATTTTTAAAAAAGCTTAAAACTAAAAGTTAAAAAAAAAAAATTCAAAAAAGTTAATACTTTTGGAAATAATTAGTGTATCCACTTAAATGGATCACCCTGTTTATATATTATAATAAATAATTTTATAGTAGGTTTACTATTAGACTTAAAAATTAGTAAAACTAAAAAAAATACCAATTCTTATTCGCATACTATGTGGTCTGCAATTTCCGTTTAGAATCGCCTTTCATACAACAATATAATGTTTTATGTTTTATTAGTTATATTAATTATTAATTATTATGATTTGTATTTATTTATAAGTATATAATTTTCTAGTGATAATAAACTTATAATAACTGATATTTTTAATAATACAATAGAAGAAATTGCAAGTTGTTCTTATAAACCTGAAAGTCAGTTTATCGATGACGAAGAAAATGCAATTGTGGAATCAGATACAGATTGTTGGGATGAAGAACCATCTTTTCGTCATTATACTGAGGTAGATACAGATTCTGTAAAAACTAAACTAGCATAATGGAGCATCAAACATAATATAACACATGCTGCAACTTCCGATTTATTAAAAATTATTCAGCCTATAGTCTATTCAAAATAAGACCGTGACCCGGCGGCGACCAGTTTTCTCCGGGCGGCGGTCAGACTCCACCCATGAGCATCAATCACGTGACCGAGGCTCTGGTGGTATGTGCAACTCGCGTTAAGTGGATGTGCGTGCGTGCGTGTTGCGTCATGCATAGGGACAGATGAATGTGCGTATGTGCGTTGTACATACAAATTAAATAAAAAATTAAAAAGTTTATATTTTACGTGTAGTACAAGGGTCCATGAATTATATATATATAAAAAAAAAATGAAAAAATATTAAATAGAATACAAATTATTTCATTTATCAGAACTTCGTGAAACACCCTGTACATTACTATAATATAAATTACTATTTTTTAGCCCACGACAATATTACGATATTTTTTTTTTAAATATTGGGTGATACTGAGTCGTCAAAAAATTATGATTGTCAATTTGTACAAGGACTTAAAAATGAAGAACCCAGATATGCAGTACAAGGTAATGATGGCTGAAATATCGAAAACATTGGGTATTGGTTTGAATTCAGTGCGTAATACTATTTCTGAATATAAGTCTACCAGAACTGTCAAATCTCCTAACAAGAAACGCAATAAGAAATTCCTGTTTGACAAAATCGATGATTTAGATAGAAATGCGTTACGTCAGAAGGTCTATAGTTTTTGGTTAAAAAAAAGAATTACCTACAATAGATAAAATTTTGGATGCAGTGAATGACGATCCGGCGCTTCCCAATTACAAACGTACCACGTTGTATTCAATTATAAAAAAATTAGATTTCCTCTTCACTAAAAGGAAGAGATTCAGCGTTTTAACAGAAAGGAAAGACTTGCTTGCTTGGCGTCAAAACTAAATCGCCGACATTCGTAAATACCGAGAAGAAGGTCGCACGGTATACTACCTTGATGAAACCTGGGTAAATGCAGGCGATTGCGTTGAGAAATTATGGGTCGACAAAACCATCCAGTCAAAACGTGATGCGTTCGACAGAGATCTGGCAACTGGTGCGACGAACCCGACTGGTACGGGAAAACGCTTGATTGTGTTGCATATTGGGTCGCATAAAGGCTTTTTGGAGGGCGGTCTTTTATGTTTTCTGTCGAAGAAAAATAGTGGCGATTACCATGACGAAATGAATGGTAACCATTTACATGAATGGTTTCAGTCAATACTTCCACGTCTCGAACAAAATTCAATTATTGTGATGGACAACGCTCCGTACCATTCGGTAAAGAATGAAAAAATACCAACTTCTGCATCAAAATAACACGAAATTGTATCATGGTTGGAATCAAAAGGTGTTTTTATTGATATGTCATTGTTTAAACCACAATTGCTCTCAAAGGTCAGAGAAATAAAACCTAAGTATACGTCATACTTTGTCGATAACATGGCCAAAGACGCCGGGCACACAGTTTTAAGATTACCACCTTACCACTGTGAACTAAATCCAATAGAATTAGCATGGGCAATGGTAAAAACATATGTCAAACAAAATAATACGACATACAAAATTGAAGACGTTAAACACTGCAATTGAACGTGTTACCAGTGAAAACTGGCAAAATTTCATTCAACACGTTATAAAGGAGGATGAGAAAATGACCGAAGTCCATCGAAATATGGACGAAATTACTGACAACTTGGAACCCTGCGTCCTCACAATAACAGGCGAGACTTCCGATTCTTCGGATTTTTAATTGTATATTATTTGTAAAAATAGTTTTAATTTATGAATTACGTATACATATTTTTTTTTATTTTTATATTTATATTACCCTATTGTTAATAAACAATGAATATTTCAATTATGTTTACTTAATATCATGGCCTAAGTATATATGATAAAAATATATATTATAATACTATATTATAGTGTGTTGGTAAACCGCCTGGCGACAGCGACAGAGACATACAAACAAATACTCGTAATGCATTTTAAATTATTTTAACTGATCAACAGTCGATACTAGACTAATTAGTGCTCCCGTCGGCGGAGTCGCGTTTGGCGTTACTATAGAACAAAAGCCACGCCCATGCGCACAACTCGGCCGCCGGTCACGGTCTTATTTTGAATAGACTATAGCAGGCAGGTCAAACTCAAAGTATCAAGTGGGCCAAATATATTGAATAGTTTACTACGCGGGCCGCACATAAAAATTTAGCGAAAAAATAAATGTTTTGTACAAATTTTTCAATTTTATTCTTTATATGTTCACGAATACAGCATATTACAACCATGGCTTGCATTTCAAAAAAAAATTCCGTTACACGTTATTTACGATTCATGCCCTGATTACAACTAAATTAAAAAATGAAAAAAAAATTAACATTAACATTTAAATAAAATATAAATCATACCTATTATCTTAATATATATAAATCTCGTGTCACAATGTTTGTCCTCAATGGACTCCTAAACCACTTAACCGATTTTGATGAAATTTTTACAATGTGTGTAATTTGGCCGAACTTAAAAGATAGGCTAATTTTAAAAGGGAAAGGATAATCCCGGGAGGTGCTAATACGGGAATTTTGAGATTTCAGATGACAATTTTTGTTTATAAATGGTTGCCATGGGTTTTTTAATGATAAATAAAAAAAAAAAAAACTATTTGCTTTACTTTTTAATATAAATTATAATATTATAACAAACTATAAAAACGTGAAATGAAAATCTCTGTACAGGCTACTCTGGAACTACTTATCAGATCTTTTTGATTTTGATTTTTTTAAACGAAAGAGTATTTCACGAAGAAGGTTTATATGAAAGAAAATTTTAGGTTGCTATTGGTTAATCGGTAATGTTTGTTGATTTGTATTATTATTTTTTGTCAATATACATATATATATATAATATACAAGAAGATCTGATAAGTAGTTCCAGATTTTAGTCTGTATAGTTATAGTCTCTGTATTTATATAGTTAGATATATATATATATAAATTATGTTCTTGGGTAGATTAGACCTCTGGTAAGAAGATAGTTTAATTTACAAGGGTTAATTTGTTTTTTTTTATTCATCGTACGGTAAGATTAGGATAGGATTTTGTATAGGTAAATTGATTATATTAATCCATCGTAGGTAGAATTAAGTAAAACGAACAAACTTGGTATAACTTTGATACTTTAGAGTTAAATCATACACTTACGTACAACAGCACGGCGGGGTCCGCGATCTACCACAGTTAGATTGCCTACCTGATTTAATGTACTGCTGCGAATCAGAATTTTTATTCTGGGCAACGGAAAAGTTAAGATAATTTTGAACACCATACACGAATATTAAATAACGAATTGAACAAAGTTTGAGTCATACAGAGTTGATACATTAACGGGCAACGAAGTGCACTTGGTATAACTTTGATACTTTAGAGTTAAATCATACACTTACGTACTAACAGCACGGCGGGGTCCCGATCTACCACAGGTAGATTGCCTACCTGATATAATCGCACACCCAGAAGAAGAACGACACAACTCAAATATAATAATTATACAGTACGGGTAAAAATCATAATGGCTAAAAATTAAAATTAACATAAAATTTAAGTTCTCATTCTACATACTTGGTATTAAACCAATAGATTCAAATTCATATTGTCTATCAAACATGAGTAGTATGGGGTCACTATGGTACACTTTCATATTATCAGAAAAACATCAGAAATAAAATAACTTATATAAGTTCAGAAAACATCAGAAATAAAAAACTTATATAAGTTCAGAATAACATCAGAAATAAAATAACTTATTTAAGTTCAGAATAACATCAGAAATTAAATAATAAATATAACATCAATAAAAGATCACAAATAAAACAATGTGCCAAAAGATCAGAAAATCTAAATGCAATAATAATTAAAATATTTTTTGCAAAATGTATGATATTAAAAATTAAAAAAATATTTTTCATAGAAATTGAAATGCAAAAATACTAAAAATACTTTTTAATAGAAATTGAAATGCAAAAATACTAAAAATAATTCCTATGGGGGCTTCAGCACACGTGACATTTAAATGCAATAATTACTTAAAAATTTTTCAAAAATCTGAAATGCAAAATCCCCAAAACATTTTTTAATAGAATTGTTCTATTAAAAATAAAAATCTAAATGCAAATGTATTAAAAAGAAATTGAATTTAAAAATTAAAAATATAATAAATAATAAAATAATGCAAATATAATTCTATATAAGCATATTAGAAAATATGAAAGTCTCTGAGCTTAAGTCAATAGCAAAAGGGCTAAACTTAGGGTTATAGTACCCTTAAAAAAAATGATCTTATATCAAGAATTAGGAGAGGTCATACAATTCGCAATTTAACAACTTCTGAGCTTAAGTCAATAGCTAGAAGTTTTAATATAAAACAAATTTACAAACTTAATAAAGAATGTTAATAAAAAAAATAAATTAACAAGAAAGCAACAACCTTTTCGTAAATTTCAAGAGATATATTCAAGGATGAAGTTTTTAATAGTTCATTAAACAATAATCCATTTCAGAAGTTAGAAAAAACAATTTTCACTGAAGAAAATTATTTTAATAGTTCATTAGAAAAACATCAGATGTTATGATTTGATAGATATAATTAAAATGAATAAACAAATCCAAAAGAAATTTAAAATACATGAAGCTGAATATAAAATTCGGTTTAGAGAAGCTTTAATAAAAGATCTAAAACTATGTAATGCAAAATACAAAATTGATTATGTACATAAAGCTCTAGATTCCATGTTAAAACTTGTCCAAAAAAATTCAAGTTATGAAAAAGGTGATCAAATAAATATTATAGTGATGAATCCAAATTTAAAAAATACTATATCTACTGGCATGAAATCTGATAATTTTTAACAAACTTAAAATCAATTATTGTTAACATATTAACTTCAGCTGAAACAATTGATATAACAGAAACTACTTTTCAAGTTCAATTAGTGAAAATACCAAGAGGTTCAAGGAGAACTAAAATAATTAATTTATCAGAAAATATAAAAACAAAAAGAAGTATTATTGAGATTAATAACGATGATAATTTATGTTGTCCGAGAGCTATTGTTGTTGCATTATCTACTCAGACAAACAATATTTTAGGTCATGAATTAGATCCCAATAAAATTAAACAATTGAAGATAGGTAGACAAATTCAAAAAGATTTAGCTTTAGAATTATGTAATATGTTACCAGAATATAACGAAGAAGGATTTACATTGAATGATATTAAGAATGTGGAACTTGCACTAGATATTCAAATAAATGTTATTTGTGCTGAAAATTTAAATACTTTAATTTATAAGGGTGAGGATAAAGAAACTAAAATTTATTTGTATAAAAATGGTAATCATTTTGATGTTATTAAATCAACTAAAGCTTTCTACGGATCGTGTTATTATTGTAATAAGTGCGATAAACCATATTAAAATGAAGATAAACATAAATGTGGTAAAAATAAAAATAAAAATAAAAATATATGTAAATTGTGTACATATTATGGTGAGAGATTTGAACATTCAATTAGTACAAAAAATAAAAATATATGTGAAAAATGTAATAGATATTGTTATAATCAAGAATGTTTAGATAATCACGAATATGTATGTGCCTATGTATATAAATGTATTGATTGTAATAACATATTGTTTAGAGATAGGGAACATAATTGTGGTTATAGTAATGTAGAAATTGTCTAGAAGAAGTGAAAATAAATGAACATCAATGTTATATGCAACGTAGATTAGCAAAAGGAGGTAAATGCTTAGTAGGATGTACAAATTGTGGAGGTACAAATAAACCATTTAAATGTACTTATACAGAAAAATATTTGTTTTTTGATTATGAAGCTCAACAAGAAACAGGAACTCATATTGCAAATAAAATAATTGCTCATGATTTTGAAGGAAATAAAATTATGTTTGATACAAATGAAGAATTTTGTAAACATGTAATATCCGAGGAATATAGGGGTTATACATTTATAGCACATTACGCAAAAGGATACGATTCACAATTTATATTAAAATATTTGGTCGATAACACTCTGAAACCATTTACAATTTATAATGGTACAAAATTAATGTTATTAGAAATTAAATATTTAAAAATAAGAATAATAGATAGTTCTAATTTTATTCAAGCCCTCTCAGTAGTTTTCCCAAAACGTTTGGCCTCAAAGAACTGAAAAAAGGTTACTTTCCGCATTTCTTTAATACAGTAGAAAATCAAAATTATATTGGTATATTACCTGATAAAAAATATTATGGATTTGAAACAATGAAACCAGAGAATAAACTAGAATTTGAAAATGGCATAATGATAAAATTAATGAAAATTATATATTTAATTTTAAGAAGAATTAGAGGCTTACTGTAATTCAGATGTAGATATTTTACGAAGAGGATGTTTAGAATTAAGAAACAATTTTTGGATATAGCTAGCATTGATCCTTTTTGCTATACAACTATAGCAGGTGTTTGTATGAGTATTTACAGATCAAAATACTTGTTAGAAGATACTATAGCTGTTTTAGATAAAGAGAAAAATGAAAATTATTCAAAACAATCTATAACATGGTTAAGCCATTTTAATAATAAATATCTGCCATGCTTTAAATGGTGGTGAAAAAATAATAGCAGGATCTAAAGTAGATGGTTATGATGAAAAATCAAAAACAGTTTATCAATATCATGGATGTTTTTGGAACGGCTGTCCTAAATGTTATAGAGATAGAGAAACTATAAATAATATAAACCATGAAACAATGGATGATTTGTATCAAAAAACAATTGAAAGAAGTACAAAACTAAAAAAGACAGGTTATAATCTTATTGAACAATGGAAGTGAGATTGGATAAATATTAATATATACAAAAAAATAGAAAAATATGATATATCAGAACCAATTAATCCCAGAGATGCTTTCTTTGGAGGTAGAACAAATGCTACAAAACTAAGAGTAAAAATTACAAAAATACGTTATATTGATGTGTGTAGTTTATATCCAACTGTACAATATTATGATTGGTATCCTGTTGGACATCCTAAAAAAAATATTTAATCCTTTAAAATATAAAAAAAATGGTTTGGTTTAATTAAATGTAAAATTTTACCTCCAAGAGATCTTTATCATCCTGTACTTCCAGTTAAAATAAAAATGAAAAAAAATGAAAATTATTATTTCCTTTATGTTATAAATGTGCTGTAAACCAAAATCAAAGATGTGGTCATTCTGAAGAAGAAAGACAGTTTATAGGAACATGGACAACAGATGAAGTTAATAAAGCTTGGGAAAAGGATATATTATAACAAAAATTTATGAGGTGTGGCATTTTGAAGAGGCAGCAACAGATTTATTTAAAGAATATATTGAGGATTTTATGAAAATAAAATTAGAAAGTTCAAAACATAATCATAGTTCTAATGAAGAATATGTAAAAGAAGTTTTTGATAAAATGGGTATTTTATTGGATATAAACCAAATAAGTGATAATCCTGGTAGAAGAGCTGTAGCAAAAATATGTCTAGTTAGCTTATGGGGAAAATTCGGTCAACGACAAAAAATGAAAAAAACTGAGTTTGTTACAGACCCACAACAATTCTATAAAATATTATTAGATGATAGATTAGAAAATATAAATATAAATTTATTAAATGACATATGATACAAATGTGTTATAATTATAAAGATTATTACATTGAAAATCATCATAATACTAATATTTTTATAGCTTTATTTACCACTTCAAGTGCAAGTGCAAAATTATATAATATGTTATTTAAATTAGATAGAGCTGTAATTGCTTATGATACTGACTCTATTTTCTATATAGATAATGGTATTAATAAAGTTAAAACAGGAACAATGTTGGGCGAATGGACTGATGAATTAGGTGAAAATGTACATATAACAGATTGGGCGTCTACAGGTCCTAAAAGTTATTATTATAAAACAAATGATGATAAATTTAAAACGGTTATAAAGGGTTTTACTTTGAATTATCAAAATCTATTAAAACTAAACGGTGAATCAATGATAAAATTAATTGAAGAAAATAATAAAGATAATAATATAGAACTAGAATACAATCAAATTACACGTGAACCACTTAATAAAACTTTAGTTAATAAAAAAGTTACAAAAAAATTCTCATTTGAATATGATAAAAGATAATATTACCAGATTATGATACAATACCATACGGTTACAGATTATAATCATTCAAATTTTAATACTAAAAATTCTATAAATTTTAGAATTTAAATAATATATAAACGTGGTCGCATAATCCGGCCGCGTTAAAATTAATTCTTTTTTATTTTTATAATCAATTTGTTCAAATTTAATTTCATTGTTATTTAAAAATTCTATAAAATTATGCATTTTCACTAAAACCCATAAATTCCAATAAATTGTCAGTTATTCTTAAATACAATTGTGACCGGAAAATTTGTGCACGATTTTAGATATCAAAAAATATTTTTATTTGACCTCGGTATTTCTTACTATTAGAACGGTTTTTAAACGCAAAAAAAAACTCACGAGAGATTCGAACTCGCTACAGACAGAAACACGCTGTCGCATTAACCCACTAGGCCACGGGCAATCGTTGTACGGTGGGTGGAAAAAGGTATATTAAGAAAACATATTATGTATATTATATTATATTATATTAATTTGGAGATAATAAAAATTAAAAAAATAACATGTAGTTAAACAATATTATATTATATTATATTATATTAAATTATATATTATATTGTATACAATATTACAATTTAATAATTTATTATAATCAATATCACGTCCGTAAATTACGGACACGTTAAATATAGACATTTAGAATAATCCGACCGTGTTATTATTGTCATCAAATCTCATATTAACTAGTGACATTTTAACCTTTATACACTATTGTATAAATTTCATTTTTAAATAGTGTTTATTATACTATTATACATACCCGAGTAGTGTGGCGCAGTGGGTTAGGCGTTAGTCTTTGTATGCATACATAGTAGGTTCGATACTGACTGGGAGGAAAAAAATGTGGTAAATACAGCACTACACGACTGGCTGCTTGTTCGACTATATGTAATGTATAGTCGGAATTAAGACGCCATGTGTAGTAGCTTGTGATATCATGACTAAAAAAAAGTTCTCCTCACTGGTCCCCTGGAGTCTACGAATAACGCCTTTCTCATTGTGCTGTGCTACAAAGGTAGAGTATCTCCTGGTTGTACAGATGCTTGTAAAAAAAAAAAAAAAGTGTGAGGAGGCTGGCCAGCCCAAGACATCTGTGCAACCAGGGCGATACTTTTGCAAATTTTTAATGAAATAAAAATTTATATGGGATTTAAAGTTTGGGATTTTGTGATACTAATAAAGCGTGCGGAAAAAACGCACGTGTTCATAATTTTATAGAATTATAACATTTTTTTACATTTTGCAGACAATCTTTTTAAATTATTTTTAGTCATAATTATATGTGGATTAATATTATCTGTTTTTTGTTTACATTTAACACAATATATATTTCCCATTTATAAGAAATTAAATTAATAATGTTTAATTATTATGCTGTATACTTGTAGCCGTTAAGTTGTGTCTGTTTTAAGTATTTTTCTCTAGGAAAAAAGTTAATAGTTTCTTTAAAATCTGCTTCTTTTAAACATATACTATCCTTGATTATTTTATTAGATTTATACAACAATGTCAATTGATTATAAAATTTATAACAAATTCTGTATTCTATAATTCTTTCATTAAGCTTATAAGACTTTTCAAATATTTCTACAATTCCGTTTAATAACGAAAACATTGTTAATAAAGGTAATACAAAATAACCAATTGGTCCAATTGTACTTAGAAACAATTTTAAAGCTAGTACACCAAAACTGACTTTTGAATAATAATTGTAGCTTTTTCTATAAACTAACATATTTTTTTCTAAATACGTTTCCATTTAAATATGATTAAATTAGTTCTTACAATTATTACTTTTATGATTGTTTGATATCTAGTGCGCGTTAGAAATTTATATATAATAAATATATAATAATAATATTAATATATACATTTATATTTAAATAATGGGTAAACTTTATAAACAATTGGAATCTTTGGCCAAAAAAGAAAGAATTATCATTAATAATAAAGGTATTGAAAATATTGATAATATAGTTAAGCAAAAGAAAAAAATTTTTAATTTGTTAATTAAAAAATATAAAATTATAATAAATACACCCAAAAGTACTTATATTTTAATATCTTTATTAAACATGCTAGATAGACCAGATAATTTATTCTGTTATGAGCGTATTGATAATTGAATGGGAAAAGGAAAACGTGGTCGGATTATTCGACCGCGTTAGGTTATTTAAACCTATCTAAAATTATCTAAAATTATTTAAAGTGAAAATTAAATGACGTGTGCGATATTTACGCACGCGTTAAATATAGATTTTATTAGAATTTATGAGTTTTTACAAAGGAACTGACGCGTGCCCGAATGGGGCACGCGTTAAATATAGATGCCCATCTATGTTTTTAGAATTAAATATGCAACAAAATTATCACATATTATTTTAATACCATCTTGATCTGTGATAAATACTTCAATATATTTAAATTTTATTCTATTTATAGGAATATATTTAACCTCATTAGTTATATATTGGACACCCTTATCACATTTAATAACACCTAAAATATCATCGTCATGTGAATATTGATTAGTTTTATGGTTAGAAATGGAATGTCCAGTTATATTGCAATGTATTTTCGATAAATTTATTTTCAAAATAATTACTGAATATAATATTTGAACCAATATTTTTATGGATATATTTTTTTCCTAATCCTAAGCTTGATATTAAATTTTCATCCAATACATAATAAATACTAGATATTATTGTAATTTGTTTGTCTGTTTGTTGTATTTTTATATTTGATGGTAGTATTTTATTTAATTGATCAATAGTATAATTTTTCTTTCCTATTATAGTTTTGCTATTTTCTGTTTCAATAACACCATTTATTTCTATTAAGAAACCTTGAGTGTAAAATTTTGGAGTTTTTATTCCTATTACTGTATAAGCAATATCTGGTGGTGTATACTCAACACCTAATTCTATTTCTTTCCCTTTAGGCCATATTTTATTTATAGGATCATCTATTTTTTAAAATCTCCAATATAATCAAAACCTAAACAATTTGATAAATATTCATCAAAGCGCAGACCAATTGAAGCAGTTATTTTTAATACATTTTTATTTATTTCAAGATTTATTTTAGGAAAATTAGCCACAAATTTAGCTCCGAATAAATTAAATAAATTTTCAATTTCGCCTATTGAATAAATACCTATGGATATTGTGCCTAGTGGGATTTGGCCATTTCGGCCTAATCTAAATTCACATTCTTTTTCAATATTTATGTAATATTCACCATCAATAGGATAGTACATATTTTTGCCACTTGTCATTGAAAAATATATAGTACCACTAAAACCTAAATATTTTTTTAATTTTTCATCCAAACTATAGTAACATGGAGGTTCTATTTTAATTTTTTTATCAACAAAAGAAATGGTTAATGGGTTTATTAATTTATTTAATTTTTCAACACTATAAACCCCACTTTTAATGTAAATTACATTAGTGTTAATTGTTATCTGACAATCATTTTCTATTTTAATTAAATCACCAGGATCGGCAAGTGACAAGCATATAATCCAATAGACATATTTTCTTCATTATTATGCATATAATGTTCTAAATGAATAGAACCATTTATGATTTTGATTAATTTCATTTAATAGCGAACAATTTTAATAATTTATTGCTATTTTGCTATTTCGCAATTACGATCTTGCGATTATTCAAATTCTATCAAATGGATTGATTTCCCATTATCAAGAGGTTTTTTACCTTTATATTTCATATACATTTCACCATCATATCTGTCTATATCTAATTCAGAAATACTATTAACAAACCTTTGGGGTAATAATAACATATTCTTATTGTCTAATAAAACAGAAACTCTTTCGCCATATTTTGTATCTATTTTTTTAAATGATGATATTTTATAAGGTTCATTAATATTTAGATCAGATAATTTTATGTATTTGTATTCGTAATCTTCTGCATTCAAGTGTTTTAAAACATTAATTACAGTTGTGTCTAAAGAATTACCTTTAAACTCTATACGATGGTATAAATCTCCATTATCAAATATTTTTTTATATCTGTAATAAATGTAAAGTGTAGACCACTCTTTATCATTCATTTCATATCATATATTTTCGGAAATAATTTTTAAAAATCTATCTGGTAAAAAAAGCTTGTATTTATTATCCAATACAACAGATACTTTATCCTGTCCACTGATGTTAATAAGTTCAAAAGCAGTAACTTCATATTTTTTGTCAGTTACAAGTTCTGATAATTTAATAAATTTATACTTGTGACCATATTTATTTAATCGCACTTTTAAGTCTACTGAATCAATTGAATTAGGCATTTTTAATTCAGACATTTTTTATATTTATATATATATTTAATAAGAAAAAAATTTAATAGGAATTTTAATTTTTAAGCTTATATTATTTTTCTGCATTAAATGGATAAAAAATATGAAATTAAATTGTTTCATTTAAATGATAATAGCAACACAGAGTCAGTACTTCCAATACCTATGAGATGTTTAATTATAGGTTCATCTGGACCAGGGAAAACTAACTTATTATGTAATATTATTATAAAGTATTGGATTCCTTATGAAAATCTTTATATTTTTACAAAAAATATAGAGCAACCAATTTATGAAAATATAAAAGAAGTATTTGCAAATTTGAATAATGTAGAGGTACATATAAATAATGAAGAGATAATATCTGTTGATGAATGTAAACCAGATAGCTTAGTCGTTTTTGATGATTATATTTTAGATAAACAAGATAGAATAAAAGAATATTTTATAAGATCAAGATCTAAAAATATTTCATGTATTTATATAAGTCAGAATTATAGTTTATTAGATTTAAAAGCAATCAGAACAAATTGTAATTTTTTAATTGTATTTAAGCAGTCAGATTTTTATATTAGGCGAATATGGAAAGATTTTTTGAGTAATGATATAGTTTTTGATAAATTTAAATCTTTATGTTCAACTTGTTGGAAAAATAAGTTTGGGTTTATGTCAATTGATTTAACAGATATACGTATTTATAATAAATTTAAAAAAACATAAATTTAGACATTGAACGTAAACATTAACGTAAACGTATAACGCAAACGCGAAACGTAAACGTAGATATTGAACGTAAACGTAGACATTGAACGTAAACATTAACGTAAAGCTTCTATTTAAATAATGGTTATCAAACAAATATTTGTTTATTAAATTTTTATTATTAAAATGTTTTCCTATTAAATGGATATAAAAGATATGAGGAATATTTTTTTTAAAGAAAGGGGGAAAGTAATGAAAAATAGAAAAAAAGGAGGCTTTTTAACAAAAAAAGAAGAAGACATAACGTCTGTTAAAGAAGCAGATGAAATAATTAAACTTGAAAATAACCTGAAAAAGGGGTTTAAAAAAGCAACTTTAAGGAACATATATATTGAAGAGGAAAAAGAGAAATCATTTGGTCCTGTAACGAATGAATTAAAAAATATTGTAAATGCAGTTAATGAAGTTAAAGAAATAAATATTAAAACTGATGAAGATATTCATAAAATGCTAGTACCCTTAAGGCGCCCTGAAATGTTAAGGTTGACAGATGGTGTAAATACTCCAATCAAGCCAACTTTAGGTACAAAATCACCTTTAGAAATAAGATCACCAATTAGAAAAAATATACCTCTAAGTCCAAATAACAAATGCAATGAATCTGGTATAGTTATATTTGGAATAAGATGATTTGGATTATTTTCCAAGGATTCATCACAACTAGAAGAAAATAAAGAAGATATTGAGAGTGCAGCTCTTCTTCTATGACGATACCTAGTGGACTTTGACATATTAAAAAATGTAATTTCAGTTTCGATAATAAGTAACAAACTGATCTTTTAAATTGTTAATATAAAAATAAATATTTGTATATTACAAATAAGATGGTACTTATACAAGTTATAATACTATAACCATATTTAAACAATAAAATAAACGGTTCAAAACACAAATAAAGATAAATAATACTAAATATTATTACCTATAGGTATAATATAATAGACATTAATTAAAATTTAACCATAATTATGTACTTATGTAGGTATATTACTTATCATAGTACACTCCGAGCCGAATCACAGGGGGATTGTGGATATTATTCTCTAACGATTCTTCGTCCACTGTATTCGGTCCCACCAAACAACGAGATAGCGCGTCGGCTGCTTCATTTTCTACTCCGGGCACGTGCCAGATTTCAAAATCGAAACCCCGAGTCGTAGCGCCCATCACGTTAGTTTGCTGTTGGTACAGCGAGCTTGCTGTAACCATTGGAGTGCTCTATCCATAGTGCTGTAAATTTTCGAGCCATGTCATAGAGGTTCGGCATAGGGTGAGCGTCCGACTCCGTCTGCATGTTCAGACGGCGATAGTCAACGCAAAATCTATGTGAGCCATCCTTTTTCTTCGCGAATACCACTGGTGCAACCCATGAAGAGATGCTAGGTTCAACAAAACCCTGTTCCACCATTTCGGCAATTAACTCGTTTTTCTCTCGGGAGTACCCGTAAGCGTTTAGCGCCACCGGATTTAGATCCTTGAGACAGATCTGGTGCTCTATCACCCGAGTTCTGCCTACCTCTCCGGAGATAATCTCCGGATATTGGCATGGGACTTCTTTGACCCGCTTACCGTACTCTCCTTCGGGTAATCCTGCGGTTAAGTCCACTCCTACGGTGACCGGAGTTACTGGATTTCTTCAACTCACGGAAACACGTATTTCTTTTCCCAGGTGGATTAAGCAATCGCTATAGTCCCAAGCTACTTGTTGCTTCATGAGGTTGATAATTTGTGGACGAATGTTCTGTTGAATTATAAACGAATGATGCATAAGGTAACAACTGATCCCAAATATTTAAATCTTTGTCTACATAATGCCTAAAATACTCAGCTAATGTCCTATGCGATCTCTCCAAGCTCCCATTAGTCTGCGGGTGATAAGGGCTGGTATTTATCTTATTAACCTTTAATAGCTTACACACTTCTACAAAAGTTTTGCTAAGGAAATCCGTTCCTTGATCTGTCAGTATCGTTTCCGGTATTCCATGAATACAAACAAAATGTACAACATAGCTCTAACCTTATCCCATTCTAACCCGTCCTTTCGTCCTAATTTTTCCATTATACGTTTATTTAAAGAATGTTTTTCACTGAAATACTTTAAATTCAACAAAGCAGTATACAAGTTTTCATACGTGGTTATCTGTCCAGTTTTACTTTTAGTTATTAGGAATATTATATATCTTTCTCCATGTTTAACTTTTACTATTTCTCCTATCTGTTTGTTAGATTTCAAAAGAACCTTGTCCCCAAATTTTTGTTTTATTTCGTAATTTGTTCCGGTCCTGAAGTTTTAATATTTCTCTATTTCAGTTACTATATGATATTCAGGAGGTGACTATAACAATTCCCCATGAACCTCCTTCACATTTCCATTGGTAATCAATGTTGTTTGAAATTTTACAAGAAAATTGTTATAACTTTCCTCCTTTATTTCCTGTATAGTATACATTCTTGATAAAGCATCTACATTACCATTCTGAATTCCCGGTTTATATTTGATAACATAGTCATATTGTTCTAATTGTATTCGCCATCTAGCTAGCTTTGATAAGGGATCCTTTAAATTAAACAACCAAGCTAATGGTCTGTGGTTGCTTAAAATCGTAAACTTTCGCCCATAAAGATATGGTCTAAATTGCTTAATCCCATATACAATGGCTAAACATTCCAATTCTGTTGTAGGATAATTAAATTCACTTATACTTAAAGTCCTTGATGCATAGGCAATGGGCAAATCCTTTCCTATTTCTCCCTGAGATAAAATTGCACCTAATGCTTTCCCACTAGCATCTGTTGTTAAAATAAACTCCTTAGTAAAATCTGGGTACTGTAACACGGGTTCAGTACATAACGCATGTTTTAACTTTCCAAAAGCTCTATCACATTCCTCGTTCTAATTAAACTTTACATCCTTTTTTAATAGATTAGTTATAGGCCTAGCTATCGAACTATAATTTTCAATAAACTTCCTATAATATCCAGATAATCCTAGAAAAGATTTAATTTGTTTTACATTCTTAGGTTCTGGGAAGGCCAGAACAACTTGGATCTTCTTCGGATCTGATCTTATTCCTGTTTCAGATATAACATGCTCTAAGTATAAACATTCCCGTTTCACAAACTCACATTTATCGGATTGGATCTTTAAGTTATGTATTTGCAATCGCTCGAACACATCTATTAATTTATTATTATGGTCTATCAAGTTTTTCCCATATATTATTATGTCATCTAGATATACCAAACACTTTATACCAATAATTCCAGATAATACGTTATCCATAAGTCTCTGGAATGTGGAGGGACTAGTCTTCATTCCCATCGCCATTCGTTTAAATTGATAGTGTGCATTGTTAGCTGAAAAAGCTGTAAGTTCACGTGAAGATTCTGATAACGGAATTTGAAAAAAACCTGATGCGAGATCGATGACACTGAACAATTGGTATTGTCCTAAGTGATCTAATATCTCCGTGATGTTAGGTAAGGGATGAAATTCATTTAAAGTTACCTGATTTAAAGCTCTAAAGTCTATCACAATACGAATCTTTTCTTTACCACTTGCATCCAATTTTTTCTTGACGAGAAACAAAGGGGCGTTCCAAGGTGAACTAGAGGGCTCTATAATTCCATTCCGTTGCATCTTATCTAACTATTGTTTAATCTCAGCTTGTTGCGAATGTGGCAACCTATAAGGTCTTTGATATATGGGTGGTTGATTAGCGTTCAAATTAATAACATGCTCGGCTGCATTTGTAAAAGTTAATCGGTCACCTTCTAAATGAAATATTTCCGCGTATTCTTCACATATTTCAAATATGGATTGCCTCTCATCTATACTCATATGGTCACTTCGTATTAAATTTAAAATTCTATTCACGCGATTATCGTTATTAATTTCGGAATGTACCGTATGTATATTATAATTTGTGGTGGTATCGTATAATATTCGATTCATAATACTTTCATTTATTTCCTTAGTTTCTTCGGAAACATTTAGCATACTAACTAACCTTCCTTAATTTTACTGTTCCTACCACATTGGCACAGTAAACATCTTTAATTAGTTCTTGTTTATAAACTATAACATTTTTATTTTCCATGGCCGGATCGGCAATCGGTACGGTCACCACTGTTTCCGTCCGCGGTTTCAACTCGGAACATAAATTATCCTTCATTATCTTATCATCTAATTTATTATTTATTACTAACGAATTATTTGCTATATCTATTATGGCTTTATTATCCATTAAAAATGTTTGCCCCAATATACCATCCTTAGGTATAGGAAATGAATCTCGTACAACTTGAAACTCTGTTTCTATATTAACATCATTAAACATTAAAGTTATTTTTATTTGATCTACTGTTGGCACGACTCTATCATTAATTCCCTTTAAATATATTTTTTTGTTTTCTTGTACTAATGTGTCACCTGTCAACGTATCAAATTTTATTAAATTAACATCACTTCCAGTGTCTATGAGCAGTTCCATGAATTCTTTTTTTATATTGGCAGACTGACAAATAATATGATTGTTGTTTAATATTGACTCGATGTGTAAACATCGCCTAAATCCTCCTCTACTGTGGCTATCATATTTATCGGTCGAGCACTACTCATTTCGTCCGATCTTGGCAAGTTTCCCGAACCGTTAATACGTTTGTTGTTATTCTGTTTTTTGTAACACTTAGTTATATCGTATCCAGGTTGTTTACAATATGCACACATTACGTTTACTGGTGCGTTATAGTTAGTTGGCTGTCGCGCGAAATTATTCTGATTGTGAGACGGACGGGGATTGTTGTTATTATTATTATTACGATGCTGTACACAATCCCGTGCAAAATGATTACCTCCGCATTGATAACATTGTATAGTGGCTACTGCGTTATTATTACTATTATTATTCCGATAATTATTGTTTCGATTACTATAATTATTATTGCTCCTAGGCTGATATTGATTATTATAATTATTATTTCTAGGCTGATATTGATTACTATAATTATTATTTCTATTTCCGTGATTTATGTCTGGTCTATTAAAATTCGAATTTCGATTGTTTGGTGGTCTATATGCATTATTATTTTCTCTTTGAGTAAAATTTTGTCTAGGATAATTATTATTATTATTAAAATTATTATTATAATTGCTATTATTTGGTCTATTATTATTTGGTGCATTATAATTATAATTGTTGTTATATCGATTATTGTCACTTCTATTATTATTATTTCCACTATTATTCCCATAATACTGATAAGCGTCAGATTCAGATTTAATCTCCGTTTCTTCATCCTTAGCTACCTGTATAGCCAATTCTAATGTCGCTGGATTTCGTGATTTTACTATGGTTTTTAAACTTGGTATTAATCCCTTTATAAATACTACTAACGTCTGTTCCTTAAGTTGATCCCGTATAGTGTTAGCTTGTTCGGTACCTTTTCCTTTGGTACTTGACACGCATAAATTAAAATATAGTTGTTCCACTCTCCGAGCATATGTACCTACGTCCTCATTATTTCGCATTCGTACGGAATTTAAAGCTACTTGTAACGATGATGTCGATCGTTGTGGTTCAAATGCATCTAATAAAATTATAAAAATGTTTTCCTATTAAATGGATATAAAAGATATGAGGAATATTTTTTTTAAAGAAAGGGGGAAAGTAATGAAAAATAGAAAAAAAGGAGGCTTTTTAACAAAAAAAGAAGAAGACATAACGTCTGTTAAAGAAGCAGATGAAATAATTAAACTTGAAAATAACCTGAAAAAGGGGTTTAAAAAAGCAACTTTAAGGAACATATATATTGAAGAGGAAAAGAGAAATCATTTGGTCCTGTAACGAATGAATTAAAAAATATTGTAAATGCAGTTAATGAAGTAAAGAAATAAATATTAAAACTGATGAAGATATTCATAAAATGCTAGTACCCTTAAGGCGCCCTGAAATGTTAAGGTTGACAGATGGTGTAAATACTCCAATCAAGCCAACTTTAGGTACAAAATCACCTTTAGAAATAAGATCACCAATTAGAAAAAATATACCTCTAAGTCCAAATAACACCATAGTATTAGGCCCAAATACATCAAAATATTTACCACGGAGTAATGATTCAGTTTTTGGATTATATTATAATAATCCTAATAGGCAATATATGATTGGAAAAGATGTAGTAAAATTTAAGGATGATAATTTAATTATAAATGGAAAAACATATGAAGGAACAGAAGGATTATTTAGATTGTTATGTTATTCTGTGTATGCAACACCCAATTATTATACAGAGAAAGATTTTGACAATTATAAAGATATATTAATTCAGACTGATTCAATGTATCAAAATAATGATAAAAATACTGGAAATGTTAAATCAAGTAAAGGAGAAAAATATTTGAAAATGATTAAACCTATTTGGCATAGTTTACCTGGAAATGTGATCAAAAAAGACAAAAAGAAATTAACAAAAGTAATAGATTTACAAGTTGAAGAATCCGAAAAAGAAGGAAGTGGTTTAAAAAAATATTCAGAAGATCGTATTGAGTATAAATATATACATAATTTAAGTGAATTATTAAAGAGATTATATTTTATTGCTAGTGAAGAAAAAGCCGGAAATAATAATTTTCATAATGAAAAGATTGGTATTGTACATTTTTTTAGTTCTGAGTTGGAAAGATTAGCTACTACCCCACAAGGAATTGAGTATTTAATATCTTACGTAAAAAGTTTGCCTGAGAAAGTTGTTGAAGGATCAGGTCTTATGAATAATCTTTTAAACAGTAAATTTATGCCGGAAATACATTGGCCTGGGTATAATTATCTCGGTCCATTTACTGATTTAGAAAAAAATAGAAAACCGGTAAATAAATTAGATAAAGCTTGTGAGAATCCGGAGCTTTTTAGGGCTCCGTAAACCACCCACGACAGAAGGGGGACACTTCTGTCGCGACCTGTGAGCCGCACCGCGTGATGACCCGAGGGCCAAGTCGGTGGAGCTCACAGGCTTTGAACACGCAACGGCAATTGAATGCCGAGGATTTATTTATTTGAGGGGAAATGGTATAATAATAATAGTAATCATGATATGAAATCTGTTATGAACAGTATATATATTAAATTGGACAAACATTAAAGAATATCTAGCAGCACATAGCAAATACAAAAATAATTTTAACGAGGCGCATGCTTTCCCGGCCCACGGGAGGCGACCCACCATATCATGCATGGTGTGTCCTCGCAGGGTTACCGGGAAAACGTGCTGGGTTTGTCAAAGCCGAAACAGGGGACATTTGATTTGTTTTTTCGGGACCCGCGTCTTGCGACGCTTCCCTGGCGCACAGATTATACGAACATGAATTTCGTATAACCTGTGGCCTACGTGCTGGTAAAGGGGGGACAGGGGAAATTTGACATATTACGACTTTGACGTGATGACTGCATGGTTGATGTTGGTAGGAGCTGTCGGCCGCCGCCCGGGCCCTCATGGCGGACCTAGCCCATCATCGTGGTTGACTACTGGCGTCGAAAAATGTTGACGGCAGTTGGCGGTTGGTGAGACAAAAAAAAATCTGTGTGCCTCGTGGTTCCTGGGTGGTTGCGCGTTGGTCGTCGAACAGACGGGTGGATGGTGTCGACTGGGCAGGTGTGGAGCCGTGAGAAAAAGAGTACCGACCAGGCACAGCGTAGGTAGCGAAGAGAAAGAACAATTGTAACGGAAACCCGGCGACGGCGGTGGTCTTATGCCAGCGGCGGAGCTTTTGAGTGTTGAGTGGGGCAGGTCAGTGTCGTCATATTGCGGGAATACATCATATTTTCGGGGTGTACAGTATTGTTCCGCCGGTGCGATGCCGCCGGACGCGACGAAAGCGCCGACAGCAACGGCGGCCGTGCGTGGCGACATATGGACACCGTACTCTGCGGGTTTGTGGGGGCCAGGGGACAAATATTACCTAATACTGCGGTCATTTCTGCATTAGCGCGCGATAATCATAATAATATATAACGAAGGTACGCTCATTAGTGGCAATATGGGTACAGGTATGTTTGTGATATAATAATATTAATGCAAAAAATGCTGTGACGTTACAAGCTGCAATGGAACATGATTATTTTTATAAAGAACATAAAGATATTAAAACAAGACATATTGGAGATAAAATTTTGGAAGATGAAGCATGGGATAGATTTTTAGATCCAGATGCATCTTTAGGTGAAAAAACAGCTGCTTTAATAACCGCAAATACAATGAAAGCAAAGAGATATTTTGGTTGGGATTTATTTAATTTTTAATAAATTTTATTTGTATTAAATGAATTTAGATTTGAGTGATTCTCAAGTAAAAAAGCTTGTAAAAGCTTATGAAAACAAAACTGATGTAATTATTCAATTAAAGCATACACAAATTGGTAACGGAAAAAAAACAAATTTAATTTAACTGATAGACAAAATAATAAGTTAACTAAAGCTAAAAAAGATAAAAAGGGGGTGAGATTAAAAATTACGAAAACTCAATTTGGAAATAAAGTTAAAGTAGGTGGTTTTTTACCTCTTATCATAGCAGGTATAGGGGCTCTTAGCGCATTATCAGGAGGTGCTAGTGCTATTGCAAATACTGTTATTGATGCAAAAGATAAGAAATTAAAACGAGATGAGATGGAACGACATAATAAAATGATGGAAGAAAATGTTAAAAAAATTAAGACCTTACAGATTGGTTCAGGTTAAAAAAAAAACAAAAAAGAAAATATAAAGAAAAAGAAATTAAACCGTTAACTAATTATGATATTATTAAAGCAGGAAAAAATATTAAGAATTTTAGAGGCTGTTTTATGAAAAATGAGTTACCAACAGCACCTTGGAAAAATGAATGTGGAATATTAAATTTAAATAATTCTAATCAACCTGGTTCACATTAGGTTGCATGGTTAAAATATGATAATAATAAAGTATATTTTGACTCTTTTGGAGATTCCCCTCCACCTAAAGAAGTTGTAAATTATTTAGGAAAAGATGATTTATATTACACCACTGATCAACGACAAACTTATACTGATCCACCTATATGTGGTTATTTATGTTAAGATTTTATTAAGAATTTTAAATTATAAAACTTTATTAAATTTTTTTCCTTATAAATGGAAGATATATTTGCATCATATGACCATGCTATTATCCGTGAACAGGATAAAGTATTTGAACCTATAACAACAGCAAATCTTAATACTCCTAATAAAATTACTACTTTTAAAATATTAGAAGAAGATAGTTTCTTAAATGTTTAAAAAGCAATATTTGAAATTTCTGGTGAAGTTTTACAGGCTGATGGTACTAATTATCCTAAATGATCAAATGTAATATTAGTTGACAATTTTCCTGGATTTTTGTTTGATTCAATTTGTGTTAAAAAGCATAGTAAAGAATTAGATAGAATTGATAATGTTGGTAGAGCTAGTTTGATTAAAGGTACAATTAGTTATTCTGCAGATCTTAGTGGACCAACAATAAATAGTGGATTTCAATCAACATTTAGTGGTGGTGGTAATTTTAGTGCTATTGGTAACTTGTCTAATTTGTGTTTAGGGTTTTTTAAGGATATACAATACCCAGTATATAGAGGAGGTTTTGAAATACAATTTGTAAGGCGTACTGACGATGATGCTTTATTTAGAGACAAAAATGATAAAACAGATTTGGTGCCTGGAAAAGGAAAAATTGTTATTGAAGAATTACTTATTAGCATACCAATTGTGACTTATAAAGATGCGTATAAATTTAAATTGATAAATGATTTAGTTTTATTGTCCAAGAGAAATGAATATACATTTAGATTCAAATCATGGCAATGTATTGAACTAAGTAATATTATTACTAATAAAACACTACACAAAGATATAACAAATACGTATACAAATATCCATAATCCTTTATTTGCTATTGTAGCTTTTCAAACAGGTAGATTAAATAACCAAGTAACAGATCCAATAGATTTTAATAATTGTAATTTGAAAAATATTTGGTTGGATATTGGTGGTATGAAGTATCCAGAACGATTATTAGACATAGATTTTAAAAAAGGAAAATTTAATAGAGCTTATCTTATGTTAATGAGTTATAAGAACGTTTATAATAGAGTACATAGAGATTTATCTTTAATGTATATAACTCCAGAACAATTTAAAAATACCTGACCATTTTTTGTAATTAATTTGAGTAGGCAACCATCACAGATTTCTGGATCTAAATCAAGTATTATCTTACATGCAGATTTCAATGAAGATGTGCCTGCTAATACCAATTGTTATGTTTGTTTAGTATCTGGTACAGAATTTTTTTATGATCTTACCAATAATACAATTAGAGAAAATATATAAAATATATATCTTAAATAAATGGATTATTGTAAAATATGTAAATCACAAACTAGAAGTATAGGTATTCCTGAATTTATTAAAAAAAATAATAAATATAGGAGATTATCAGTATGTAAAATATGTAATAAGAATAAAAATAATATACCAAAGTCACCAGAACTTTTAGAAGTTTATGAATTATTTAAACCAGCTAGAAAACATTTTGAAACAAGACATTTTATACAAAGAGGTATAAATGAAACTTGGCAGGCTGATTTGTACTGTTTTTATAGACCGAAATCTACAAATAGTGATCCCAATTATAATTTAAGAAATAAATATAATGAAATTAAAGTTAATGATGATCATAAGACATTGTATAAAGCTAATAATGGCTTTAAATATATACTTAATGTTATTGATACATTTTCTAAATATGTTTATTCAATACCTTTGAAAACGAAAAGTGGATTGGAAGTATCTGAGGCATTTTCACAAATATTTAAACATAATGTACCTAAGAAATTACATGTAGATAAGGGTAAGGAATTTTATAATAAGGATTTAAAACAAATACTAAATAAATATAACATAACAATGTATAGTACAGGTACTGATAAAAAGGCATCTATAATAGAACGTTTTAATAGAACATTGGGTGATAAATTAAAGAAAGTGCTTTATTTAAACAATGTATGGATTACTGAATTACCAAAAATTATTAAGACATATAATAATACATATCATAGAACGATAAAAATGAAACTGGCTGATGTAAATAAGAAAAACGAGAATGATTTACTTAATAGTGTTTATAAATATGATATTAATAATTCTGAACCTAAATTTGAGATTAATGATAGAGTTAGATTATCAACCATAGTAGATGTATATAGAAATAAATTGAAAACAAATTAGTCTAAGGAAATATTTACAATTGAAAAAGTTTTTATATCAAATGTTGTTTATTATATAATTTATGATATAGAAGGTACATTTTATGAAGAAGAATTACAATTATCATTATTATAATTTTAACAGATAAGTTTAGATTTTTGTAAATAAATCAAGAAAAAGTTTAGATTTTTGTAATTTTTTCACAGGAAAATATAAGGTCGGTTTTTATGTTTTGTCAATGTGGTCAAACTACCCGATCTAATAGTTTAAATTTTTTTGTAATTTTAACAGATTTTTTTAGATTTTTTGTAAATAAATCAAGAAAAAGTTTAGATTTTTGTAATTTTTCATAGGTCGGTTTTAGTGACAACATTGACACGTGTCCAAATGGGACACGTGTCAATAATAGATATAAAATGCATAATTTTATAAAATTTCTTAATTATAATGAAATCAAATTTGAACAAAGTAAGTTATAATAAAATTATATTTGGATTATAAAATCCAATATTTTATTGGAATTTATGGGCTTTTATACAAAACCTGACGTACCCTTAATTTCAGGGGAACGTAAGATTAATAAAATTAATAAAACAATTGGCTAAAAAATAAAAGTGTACTATACGTACCTCCTTACTACTCTTCTATCTGCCAGGGACAAGAGTGGTGGATGTGGAATTTGTAAAATGAATGACGCCGAAGAACAAAAACGCCTCTGGACCCTCTCAATGCAAAAAGAGTCTGCTGCTATAAAAGGGTCCCACAAAATGGAAGAATATTCTAAAAGAGGCCATACAAGGGAGCAATATAAAGCTTTGAGAGAACTAGAGAGCCTAAATTCTTTAGAAGAATTCTTTATAAAATATTTATGTTTTAAAATACATTACTAATAAATTGAAAATTAGACAATCATAATTATTAATTATTTACCTTAAAATAAGATAATATTATTATTGATTATTAAATATATGTTAAACTACATGAATATATAAAATTTTTCTTATTGTTAGATTATGTTTCAAGTTAGAACATAAGTATGTTTAAATACAAAGTACCTAAATGTAAGATAATTTTTATAAGCTACCTTAATAAGACCTATATTCTTAAAATTAGTTATGTATGTAAATGTAATAAATAGAACTTGGATATAAAGGCAGTTTAAACAATTAAAAATGTGAAAGAGGCAAAAAAAAAACATTTGTGGAAAAATGATTAAACGACGGACATATATTTTAATCTATCGATGGGTAGTACCTGTAGGTAGTTTCATCTTTCTTAGACGTTAAATTAACTTACCACACTCAATAAAGTATGTAGCGATATGAAAAAGTATTGCTAATAATATAACACATTCGAATAATTTTAAACATAACATCGACAATGTGTAGTCATTGTAACGTACCCACTAAGTAAGGAATCATATATTAACTATGCAAAGCGCGCCCGCACGTCTCTAATAATATTTGACACCATATACCACAGTAACGGTATAACTAATAAGGCAATTAGTATAGCATAACATGCGGAGGTCGTTGCAAAAGCGTAGTGAAAACAATTAAACTATAGAAGGTGTCATCAAACGTATCTTTCCTGGAAAGCCAACACGCATACGAAGAATATGAGTCGACCAGCATACCAAGTACGAGACCCGAACTCTGTCTCATGACCAACTTTAGCCACTGATACGACCACCCACTCCAAAGGACTCAATCATATATATAGAAGCCCACGACAAGAGCTCGTCAGACGGTTAGGGACATTCTGAGGCAGGTCGCAACACCACTCACAGTATAAACTTTATCCTAAAGAGTCGTAACACCACTCTTTTTACACCTTATATTATAACATTGTAATCTTGTATTTCGTTAATAAACATTCATCATAACTTAGTACATCTCGTATTTCATTTCTGCGTTGATGTATATATCGATGTCGGTTGGGACGTAACATCATCACAAGCTCTTATCAATTTGTACTGCTTATACATATATAAAAACTGTCAGATTAATTAAAATTTAAAAAAATCAAAAAGGCAATTATAAGTAAAAAAGCAAAAAAAAAATTCAACTATTATTAGAAATTAAATGGAACACATTTTGATATAAAAATTATTTTTCTAGTATCATTAAAAAAGGTATTTGCATTCCAATCCGAGCCCTAGTAATAAATATTATAATGTTACATTTTGTGGTGGAAATTTTTTTTGTATTAACTTAATGTGTGTTTTATTTGTTTTAGATGCACTAAGAATCTACCAAAAATACAAAGATAAGATCAATAAAGATTTTAATGACTCACTAGCAAACTGGCTCAATCACTCTAAATTTAGGCTTCTGAACAACGCAGTTGAAAAAAATAACAAACAATAAATTGTATTCTTTAATAAATATGAATTAATAAATAATAAACAATATATTAGGTACTATTACTGCATTAAAACTTTGTTTTATTTAAAATCTGCGTCCCATTCTATATTAATGTACTCAAATTAATTAAGTATATTATTTAACCATTACCTACTTATAATTGTAATATAGGTATTGATCAATAGTGTAATTGAAGTATTATATTGAATGATAATTTATTTTTGTTTAAAAAATCATGGACGCTCCAAGTCGCGCGAAATGTCGAAGCTCCGCGCGACGCGTTCCCCCTCCGTGGTTACCGCGCCGCCATCAACGGTCGACGAGCTGGCCGTCGGTCGTCGCGAACTTTGTGTCGTTTGTATTTTTCCAACGGCTGAACGTAGTGTAACGTCCGCGCTATCGTTTCCGTGTGTCGTAAAACCTCGTGTGAACACGAGGTGTCCGTGGGCCCGAGCTGTGATCTGCGGCCACGGTCGGTACCTAGTACCTACCTATTACTGAAGTACGTTTTCGCGTTATTATCGTTGTCGCGATACGTACCTATTTACATCGAGTAAAATAAAAATTCGCGTGTGATCACGTCTGTTTGTCTGTCGGGTCTGTCATGATCGACGCTGGACGTTGAGCATACATCGAGCCTCCGCTCTCGTGTATTTACGCCGTGCGCGCGTTCTTTATCCCCCGCGTGATTGCGAGTGTTTGCCACGGAAAAGTACGTGAATATTATACTACTTTCACGTTCGCGTTACTCGCGTAGAACCACGGGCCATCATCGTCGAGCGACGAGCCGAAGATTTGTCCGCCGTCGCCGTTCCGGCGAGGGACCGATATTGTTCGGCACCAAGGATCGCCGCAGTCGCCGAGCCACGCAGTTGCTGTAGTTATAGCCAGGTCTATCATTTGTTTTAGTCCCACGTGTCAGTGGGCTGTTTATATAATTATTGTTCACCATCTGTGGTATTTTAGTTTTAAGTTAATTTTACTATTTTTGGGCGCTCGCTATTCGAATTTATGTGATTTATTGCAATATACGTGTTTCCGACCCTAAACTTTTGATTATATTGTACAAATTGAGTAACCTCTCCCCGCTCCAGCCTTCAACCCTTGACGCAAGTGGTTGCCGACAACCGCACTATTCGTAGGATCGGTATCGACGTATTCAAATACTACAAATTGAAATAACCAAACACATTTAACTTAACTATAAAAAAAAACAATTAAAATATCATAATAAAAATGAGTTAAAAGTTTAAACTATCAGCTATACATTAATAAAGGTTATTTTTATGGAACAAATGCACTTTACCAGCCCATACAAATTTTTCGATGTTTATTTTTTACTTATATTAAATTTTTAAAATTTACGATTTTGTGTTTTTTAATGCCTACCCACCAATGATACAGTTCAAGTATTAGGAGCAAGTTAGAGGATGACCAGTCACTAGACTCGACGGCATATTATAGTAATATAGGTAAGTCTATTGCTAACATCCAAAGGCCATAACATGTCTGACTGTTGAAATATACAATTAATACTAGTAGTCAACCTTGACACGTGTGTATATTTTAGTAACTTGTTATACGAGTATACGACTCACTCTCTTTACGGATGTAACACGACCTCGGTGGTGTATATATATAGGACCTTTGTAGTATGTAATACTTACTTGCACAGCCACCGTCGTACAGTGCGTATACGGTGTGTGTGTACTGTCACAGTTAAATAGTCCAGTTGCACGTTATTATATATTATACTTATACATAATCATATTGTCGTGTTGTTATTCATTTATACTAATACTAAAGTCATTAGTCCGTCAAGCGTCACTTTGAACACTGACCAACAAATTCTGATTGTACCATTGTTCTTAAATAGTTAATATGGATAAGTTCCAAACAAAAAAAATCAAAAATTTACATGGGGTGGTTAAGTACATTTCAGCGATTTTTATTAATTTAAACAAAAATAGCATAGGTAATTACTAGGGCTCGGAAGTTGATGACCTTAAAAACAATAAAAAATGACCATAAAAATAGCAAAAAATGTCCTAAAAAAATGACCTAAAAAAATTACATATATTAGTTTTATATTAATAAAAATACATTTTTTTAAATATTTTACTCTATTTTACTATAAAATTCAAAATATGACATAAAAATGACAAAAATGTCCTTAAAATAGGAAAATTAAAAAATTAAAAATATTTGTTTTATAAATTTATCAATGCTTACAAATTATTTAAAAATCAAAATCATTGCATTGTACAATTAGAGAGTATTTTATATTATCGAAAGTAAATGAACGACGATTATCTGTTAGTAAATTTTTATATTTGGAAAAACTTCTCTCCACGTCTACTGAAGTGATTGGGGCAAATCTGAAATGGACCAAATCATCAGCACTGAAATTATCCGGAAAACAATCACTTGAAGCTTCTTCATCATTTAAAATTTTAGAAATTGTTGACATCGTTTGAAATCCAGTATTTTTGGCAAGTACCGCATTAAATTTGTTTTTTATTTCATTTCCAATTCTATTAACTGCTGCTGATTCGATTTTAATTAAAATATCTTGTACAATTTGTATTGAATCATAAAGCCTGAGTCCTGAAGTTTCTAACTTGGTAATAGAATCGGCCAGAGTTCCAAAGTTTGCGTTAATGTAAATTAAATTATGTTTTACATTATCATCGCTTATAAGATCCTGTGCTTTTTCAACTGACGTAGAATCATTTTTGTTTAGTCCCATAATAATAGTTTTCAAAATTTCAAAATGTTCACAAAAATAAGTAGCAGTTTTTAACCATGTACCCCATCTTGTCAATACCGGTTGTGGTGGTAGAGGAATATTAGGTGCCATTTCCTTGAAATATTGAACACGTGATGGATCAAAAATATTTTTTTGATGTTCGATATTAACTGATCTACTTTTGGGAAGTGTTTTCGAATCTCTTCCGCAACCCTATGTAATCCATGGGCCAAACAACTTACGTGTTCCATTTTAGAGTACAGGATTTTTAGACCTCTGCCAGCTTTCATCATATAGGGAGCGGCATCACTTAAGAACAACAAAATATTGTCATGCTTTATTTCTTGAGGCCATAACATATGTAGAGATGTATCTAATAATTTGGCGATGGAGCTCTTTCTAAAATTTCTGAATTGAGCAAAAATATTTTCCCCGGGCCTCCGACTTCCAATGTACCGACAATCACGTTAGCCACATACCGTCCTACTGAATCCGTGGTTTCGTCTATAGAAACCCATAGCTTTTGGTTTTCGCAATAACTTCTTATTTTGTTAATACAGTCTTCGTAACATTGAACAACATAGGTTTTCCTTAGCGTTGATTCGTCAGGAATACTATTGTGCGTGTATTTTTCCAAAAATGCACGGAATAATTCATTTGATATTTTGTGTAGGGGAATATTGGCTGATAAAAGAGCTTGACGTAAATCGTAATTAAAAGTAGATTTTTTTGACGACGTAGTAAGAAAACTTTGACTTTCTTTTAAATGTTTGCGCTCTATACCATTTTTATGTTTTATACGGGAAATGTGTTGTTCAATAGTAAATTTTTTTTCTGAGGCCACCTTTACTTCACATACTTTACAATAAAGAACTGTGCCATCGGAAGAAAAAATATCGTCGCCGAATTCCGACACAAATGCACGCAGACGAGCACTAACCGACGTTTTAATTTTCGGCATTTCGAAAATATTACGAAAAATAATAAAATGTAGGTATAATAGGTATTATTCACTTTTACACGACAACGACGCGACGACTGTAATCGGCGAGATAAAATCGGATACTAATCGAATATTAGGAAAAAATAATAAAATGTAGGTATAATATTATTCACTATAATACGACAACGACAAAATGTAATCGGCGAGATAAAATCGAATAGGTACTAATCTTAGTCCGTGGTAATTTCCAAGTTTTAAGTTATCGGCATAGACAAGAAACGATAAGAAGTGAATACTAGTGTGAAATCAGTAAAAATGACTAAAAATGTCGAAAAATGAGCTAAAATTGTCGAAAAATGACCTAAAAATGTCAAAAAATGACTTAAAAGTAAAGAAAGCCAAAAAATGCATAAAAATGCAAAATAAAATTTAGTTTTTCAGTTTCACATGCTAATAAAACGCATTTGTAGCCAGGAGAGCATCGTCTAAAGAGTTCCAAAAAAAAAATGCAAAATGCCTCAACTTCCGAGCCCTAGTAATTACTTATAAGTTATACTAGCATTATAGTTTAAATATTATGTTATTAATTATATTAGTAGGTATTAAGTACTTATTACTTAGCAGTATAAATTTAAATTTTACCAACCACTTGATCCTAAAATTTTTATAACATCAACAATATCCCATGTAGATTGAAGATCAATCATGACGGACAGCTAACTTCATTTCCTTTTCCTTCTCAATAGCCCGCCATACATGATAGGATTTTTTGACGGATTTGGTGCTCGAAAGATCAAGTCCGCTAGTAAATTCACTCATGTGTAGTGATCACTGGATAGAATCTGTTTGGCATAAAAAATCCGACGGAATAAGTTCTACGGATCAAATCTTTGAACGGCCACTAATGACAAGGACCGGGTCCTTTTTTTTTTTTTTAAATGTCGTTTATTTGTGAAAATTTACAATCTATACAATAATGGTACAATAAGTAAATGTGATAATAATTATAAGTGGCAATGAGGTAAGTACAATGAGTAGAAGTTTCACATTAGAAATTTCTACGTGGAAGGTAATTTAGGGAGTAATAGTAATATACATGGTTAAGTTTAATGTGCGTTGAGAAGATCTCTGGGCCATTCACGTTTGAGGCGTCTGGCTGGGTTGTCAGGAAGAGCATTGGTATGAAGTTGAGCGATGAGGGGGTTTGAGTGATGTTCCATATTGGAGTACAGGCGAAGATAATATTTGATAGCTGTATGTTTGATGGTTGGGATTTGGAGGTCATTATGAAGAGCAACATTTGTGACGTACCAAGGGGCTTTAGCAATCATGCGGAGGCAGATGGCTTGGAATGCTTGTATGGTTCTAGTGTTCGATGGTTTAGTGGTACCCCAGAGAACGATTCCGTATGACCAGATAGGTTGCAGAAGGGATTTGTAAAGTAGTAGACGGTTGGAGATGTGCATATTAGATTTCATGAGAGGCCTAAGGATGTGAAGGCGGCTATTTAGTTGTTTGCGTTTGGTTTTGAGGCGGGGGCCCCGGGTGAGCCTTCTGTCAAACAGTAAGCCTAGATATTTGACTTCATTTGAGTGAGGAATGATTGCATTCTCGAATGTTATATGAGGACAGTCGCCGGGGTGGAGGGAGAAAGTGACATGAGAAGACTTGGAGTCGTTGATCTTGATTTTCCAAGATTTGAACCAGTGACATAAGCTGTTCAGATGATTTTGAAGTAGGCTGCTTGCTTCGAAGGGGTCTTGACTATATGAAAGGATTACGGTGTCGTCGGCATATGTCCCTATTAGGGTGTTATCCGTTGTAGGAATGTCAGCTGTGAACAATGTGTATAGGAAAGGAGCGATGTCGCTTCCCTGAGGAACACCGGCTAGAATGTTTTGTGTGCTGGAAAATGTGGTTAGGTATGATTTTAGAAGTGATTAATAGGGGGCCGGGAAGATTTTTTTAAGTTTGTATAATAAACCATCGTGGCAGACGGTGTCGAAGGCTTGAGCTACGTCGAAAAAAAGTCCTAAGCAGTATTTTTTTGTTTCTAGAGATGTAGCAATGTGGTCCACTACATGGTGGATCTGGTGAAAAGTTGCTTGTTTGGCACGGAAACCAAATTGAAAACTGGGAAGGGCATTTTGTTTGAGTGCGGTATTCACAAGTCTTTTGAGAAGAAGTTTTTCAAAATTTTTTCCAAACGTGGGTAGTAAGCTGATTGGTCTATACGATTCAGGCAAACAGATTGTTTGCCTGGTTTAAGTATAGTAACATTTAGTGCTGATTTCCAAGTGGTAGGGAAATAAGAAATATAGCATCGAAGATGTAGGTGAGAAGAATGATGGTTTTTGGTAGTAAGTTTTTTACTATTTTGTTGTTAATGAGATCATGGCCGGGGGACTTATTTTTCCTGAGTTTTTTAACAATTGATAGAACTTCGCCAAGAGTAGTTGGGGAAGCTGGAAGTGCCATGGGCAGAGGCGATGAGATGAATTGATCAACTTGAAGCATGTGAGTATCATCATGGGAAATGTTGTGAGGTTTAAATGTATTTGCAAGATGGTTAGCCAGCAGATCTGATTTATCTTGGTCGGTGGTAGCAAGATTATTGTTCTGATGGTAGATTTATACTTTAAAAGAGCTTTGATTTTTCTCCAGAGAGACCCATTTGAGGGTGAAAGAGATTGAATATGGGAATTGTATAGTTGATTTTTATGTTTCTTGAGAGCTGACTTGAGTTTGTTGGAAAAATAGTTGTACCGTTGTTTGTCAATCGGGTAGTGAGTTCGTTGTCAAGTGTTTCGAGCCCGGCGTTTTTGAGATTTGAGCTCTCTTATTTTCGGAGTGGTATTTCTACTGGAGTTGTCTTGAGTTGCAGATGTGGTGGAAGATGAGTCTTGAATGTTGTTTGTGAGGGTGTTTATGGCAGTATCAATATCGGTGGGATTTTTTAAAGAGGAAGAAGTTGACACAATATTGCGAAATTTGTACCAATCTGTGCGTTTTTTAACGAATGGGTGGAAGGGAATATTTGCTTGAATTTTGAGGATGATCGGTGTGTGGTTAGATGCAGGGTCATTAAGGTTAGAAATATTTTTATGGATGTGATTGGGGAGATTAGATAGAAAAAAATCAAGATAATCAGTGTGACGATTTGCGTGGGTTGGCCAGTAGGTGGGGGAGGCTGGAGAGATAACCTTAGAGCGCTTGATTGTTATAAAGTTGTGTAGAATGCGACCTCTAGTGTTCTTTGAGTGACAGCCCCATGCTTCATACTTCGCAATAAAGTTAGCACCTATGATGTATGTGTGATTAAGTGTTTGAAGAAATAGTGACAGATCTTCTGCCGGAAAAGGTGATCCAGGTGGGAAGTAGTCTAATGCAATAGACGTGGGTATGGAGTTAATATTTATAGATGTAGCGACTATCTGCATGTGTTGGTTAGATTTAGGATGAAAAGGTGATTGTGGAATTTTGGTAGAAATTAGTAGTGCGGCACCAGCATGAGCTGAGTCATCGGGGTGATTGGCTTGGAGGCAATCGTATCCGAACATTTTAAATTTTGAACTGGAGGTGAGATGAGATTCGGAGATGAGAGCTATATCTATGTTTTTTTCTGCTAGAACAAGTTTAAGTTCTTCCGTGTTATTGGTGATTCCGTTTGCGTTCCATTGAAGAATGTTTAAGGCGGATAACTTATTTTCCGCCATTTTTTGAGATAAGTTTTTCGATGAGTGATGTAAGTAGGGATATCAGGGGATTGATTAGAGATCTGAATGCCATGATGAAAAACGTAAGCTGATCCGTTGTGTTATTCAGAACACTAGGGATAGGAGATTCATGATGTGTTCTGTGTTAATGATTGGGCGTATTTTGTGGCAAGAGAGGGAATTCCACGTTGGTGTTTTTGTGAGGTTCTTGTGAGGAGGAAGATGTTTGGTGGTTCTGTGCGTTTTTGTGCCAGGGATTCGATGGTAAGTGTTTTCTATTTTTGCTGAGTTCTTTGTGCACTGAGCAACCTTTGTAGTTGGCAGGATGTGGGCCACCGCATAGGGCACATTTCGTGGGTTGGGTTCGATCTTTTTGGCATTGTGATAAGTCATGGGGATCACCGCAGCGAACACATCTGGGGTGGTGGTTGCAGTAAGTGCGTGTATGACCATATGATTGACATCGAAGGCATTGGGAGGTGTCTTTTTTGGGACGAGGAGCTTCGACTTTTATTTTTGAGTAGCATAAGAGTGAAAGCTTGAAGATTCAGGGTCCTACAGAATAAATATTGATAATGAATTCTCACGTTATCACCTATTTTTTTTATCAATAATATTATCAAATGTTCAAATATGTAACTGTGAAAGTAAAAGTTGTTTATTTGAAATTTTAGTTTTATTACTATTGCAGTACTGCTGTTCGTGAAATTTTAGTTATAACTTATAATATAAGTTATATAATGGAGTGGAACAAGTCTATCTTCAGTGACTTCATTGATCATTACAGATCTAAAGAGTGTCTGTGGAAAATTAACACAGAAGAATATAAAAATAAAAACCTGAAAAACAAAGCGTATACTGAGTTAAATGATCAGTTAAAATATAACGGAATGAAAGATGCAAATGTGAAGATGGTTAAAGACAAAATTCAAAATATTCGAAGAGCTGTCAGGAAATAAAGGGCCAAAGTCGAAAGGTCTAAACAATCCGGTAAAGGGTCTGATGATATTTATACCCCATAATTGTGGTAAGTTTATAATTATGATAAATACATTATTACGTTATAGGAAAATAATATATAGTCTGTTTTAGAAACTCACTTTTTTAATTTGGTAGGCAATGGAAAATTATTATAACCATACAATTTTTGAGTTTAAATAATAATTAAAGAAAAGTATATCATAAATATATTGTTACATTTTTACTTATTGTAAATATGGTAAAAAGTACCTAAATAATTTTAATTTCCAAATTTCTAACGCAATGTATTTAAAACTATAAAATTATATTTTATAATCAATGCAAGTATAATATATATATAATATTATATTATTTAGGTACTATGAACTATTGTCATTTGCAAATGATCCCCTTCCATCAGTGAGTAATTTAGATTCGTCACATTCCGAAGATTGTAATCCTGATGTTGAAAATGAAAATGTAGCTGTTTTTGATTGCTATGATATACTTGAACAAACTGAGACTGAGAAGGGTGGCAAAGAGAATACAAATCAGGTAAATGTTTTCAAACATGAAACATAATTCATTCAAGACCGAGCAACTGAACTAATTTTTTTTTTGACTTGCTAGAATTACAAGTTAAATAGAAAAAATTGAACTCATTGAGATAAAAACTTCAAACAAAATAATAAATGTTAGTGGTTACATTTAACCTCGATAGTTCTTGTATTCAGGAAAGTGTAAATTTATTTTCTAAACATTTTAGTTCTGTCTACTCTTCAAAATTAATTATTCCAAACCTCCAGTCTTTAGATTTAACATTTTTCGACTTACCAAACAACTGTTACTTCACCCCTAATGATGTTCTCCTCAAGCTTAACAGTCTGAAAAATGTGTTTTCTTTAGGACCCGATGGAATACCGGGTGATTTCCTCTACAGAATAAGATATGTTATTTTATATCTTTTTTGGTCTCTATTTCGAAGATCCCTTAATGAAAGTACATATCCTGTCATGTGGAAAATCGGCTCTATTACTCCCATTTTAAAATCAGGCAACCCATCACTAGTCACAAATTATAGACCAGTTTCAATTCTAGGACATATATCTAAAAATTTGAGTCCTTAGTCCTAGACTCAATCCAGCCTTCGGTTAACATGATTTTAGCCAACGAGCAGCACGTTTTTCGCCCAGGCAGATCTATGGTTACTTGTAACCTTAACTTTTCCAATTAAATACACGGTTCTTTTAAAGAAGGATCTCAAGTTGATGTTGTGTATACCGACTTTGCAAAGGCGTTTGATTCAGTTAATCATGCGGTTCTTATCTCTATACTTCGTGCTTCTGGTTTTGGCGATTTTATCCTATCTTGGTTTAATTCATTTTTATTAAATAGATCGCAATGGGTTAATATGTTCAATACAAAATCTGACATATTTTTTCTACCTCTGGTGTCCTCCAAGGTGGACATCTATCACCCCTTCTCTTCTCTTTGTTCGTTAACAGTGCTTGTACCTCCCTTAAACATAGCCAACAACTCTGTTTTACTGATGACATGAAGTTTTTCCTTAAGATCTACTCGGTCGATGATTGTCTCAAACTCCAGGATGATCTTAATAGATTCTCTGCCTGGGCATAAACTCTTGGTCTTACATTAAATGTTAATAAATGCCGGTCAATGATATTCACCAGAAGTCGATCTCCTATCACTTACTCCTACGTTTTGAATGGCTCTTGTTTAATGCCCGTTGATTCTAGCATTTGTGATCTTGGTTTTACATTTACTTCCTCTCTTTCTCCTCGTGCCCACATCGATAAAATTACTTTCAAAGCTCTCAAGGTTTTGGGTTTCATTAAAAGATTATCTGGTGAATTTAAACTCACCAGCTCTCTCAAATCCATCTATTGTGCACTTGTATGCCCAATCGTTGAATATGGCTCTATTGTATGGGATCCTCATACTGCTGATGCCTGTTTTCAACTCGAACGTGTTCAGCGTAAATTCTTATGCTATACGAAGCATAAATTGAATGTTAACTGCCCCTCTCATGATTATACTCCTCTACTCTGTCTCAAGAACTTATCTTCCTTAGCTGACCGTGTCCGCTCGCATGCTCTTGCTTTTCTTAATAAAATCTTATCGGGATCTGTTGACTCCCCTTCACTCCTTGCTCTAATTAACTTTAAAGTTACTGTTAAGTGCACCTGCAACGCACATACTTTATTTATTCCTCATTGTCCTACAAAATATTTACAAAACGATCCAATAAACCGTATGATGAAATTAGCCAATGAGGACCCGTCATTTCTTCCATAGTATTATACTATTATCTTTTATTTTGTTTTTATATATAACTCATGTAAGCTTGTACCGATGTACCACACTTAAAATTAGTATGTAATTTTTGTCAACATTACACCATACATTTCTGTATCATGGGCTCACGCCCGTTTATAATTAATAAATAAATAAATAATTTTGTATTAAATAAATACAACCAACCTTTAGTTAAATATTGATTCGTCTATGGTAGTTTTTTTTTACCTCTTCCTGGGTAAGAGCGCATAAGACTAGTTAGTATACTCTATTCCACCTAAGAGTGAACCACTCGGCCGACCAAAACTCGTTTTGTTCGCGCATCCCCACCACAAGACGGGCGCCGCCGCGAACGTTGGTGAGGGCCGTCACGAAACTGCAGCTGCCTACGTAGTGAGCTGTATTAACACACTATCACTTGTTTGATTCCACTCACGCGCACACGTTCACTTTTGTATTTACCACCGTCATTTATTTGTTTAGCTATCATTTTCCGTAGTGATTTTTCTTTTTGTTCATTTATTTTTTATTAAATATTTACCATGGACCAAGAACAAGCTGTAGGCAAGTCTCCAGTAAAAAAAAATCCATCAGGAAAAGTAAGAAAATTTCTTTCAATGAATGTTAAAATGAATGATTTTTTTTATTTAATATGCTGGTTTTATCAGGTTAGGTTAGGTTAACTGGCCATCATGTTCTGAGTTGAATGCTTTGAATTGATCTGGTTGGCCTAGACTGCTGTTGTTGGTGCGTATCCAGAATCCTCGACTTTTTTATCAACCTAACCTAACCTAACAGAGAATCAGATTGCAGACATCCTAACCAAGCCTTTGGTAAAGGAACGATTCGAGAAACTATGGTCAGCCATTGGAGTATAAGAAATCACCGTTCCTGCGTTTTGACATTTCACCGTTGTGGTTGAGGAACATTTTTGGACACCCACGTCACTCCACCATGATGAGCAAAGTTCACCCACGAGAGTCCGAAGGATGGGCAATGCTGATGCTGATCGACGTCGGTCAACTACACTCGTCTGTCGTAATATGATTGAATTTTCTCCCCTATCCCCCCTGAAATGCACGATTTTGTTAGGCGTCGCAAGACGCGGGACCACATATATATTTTTGTTTCCCTCAACACGTGCTCCCGGCTGTAACAAGCCCGCACACCCATTCTTCCCGGTAACCCTGTGAGGACACACCATCAGTGAGATGACAAAGGCTGACCATAGTTTCTCGAATCGTTCCTTTATCAAAGATTTGGTTAGGATGTCTGCAATCTGATTCTCTGTTAGGTTAGGTTAGGTTGATAAAAAAGTCGAAGATTCTGGATACGCTTTTTTTCTGGATACGCACTATTAACAGCAGTCTAGGCCAACCAGATCAATTCAAAGCATTCAACTCAGAACATGATGGCCAGTTCAACTGCGTATTTGGTATTGTGAGTAATTAACAATTAATTTTAATGATACATTTTTTCTTTATTTTAATTACTTCCAATTATTACTTTTCTATTTTTTTTATATATATACTAGCTGATCCCGTGCACTTCGTTACCCGTTAAATGTACAAACTGTATATGACTCAAACTTTGTCCAATGACTTATTTAATATTCGGTTTATGATGATCTAGATTTATCTTAACTTTTCTGTTGCCTGGAATAAAAATTCTGATTCGAAGCAGTATATTATCAGGTAGGCAATCTACCTTTGGCAGATTGCGGACCCCGTGCTGTTTGTACGTAAGTGTATGATTTAACTCTAAAGTATCAAAGTTATACCAAGTTTGTCGTTTTTACTTAATTCCACGAACGGTTAATATAATCAATTAATACAAAATCCTAACCTAACCTAACCGTACTAAAATCCGATATTAAAAAAACCAAATTGAACCCCTTTTTAAATTAGCATATCTTCTTCCCAGAGGTCTAATCTACACACAAACATTCATATATATATATATTTATAAAAAATAATAGTACAAATCAACAAACATGTCCGATTAACCAATAGCAACCAATATAATATAATACACTATTATTATTTTTATTTTATTTTTTTCTGGACAACCCTTATCACTTATTGCTATGAAAAATAGATAGTAGCCGATTCTTAGACCTACTGAGTATGAATAATAAATTTCATAAAAATTGGTCAAGCCATTTCGGAGGAGTATGGTAACTGACATGGTGACACAAGAATTTTATATATTAGATATTTAAATTTCTAATGAATATTTATAACCTTTTTAATTATACAATATTAAATGGTAAATGAGCGATAACGAGGAGGATACTACTGAATCCAGTACCTCTAATACAGTCCCAAAACTACGTGTTAGTCTACCAGTCAGATTCTCTAACCCAGATAATCCACATTTAGTACGTTCTATAGCACTTTTATCCTCAGAAAGTTTAGTAGATCAAATAGAACAATTAGTGAACAATAACGAATCCTTCTTACTAAATTTTAGTTGAACCTTAGCTGAAGTAGATAGGACACTAATTTTAACTAATAGCAAAATGAATAAAAATATATTAAATCAAACCATAGCTACTAACTTGGGGGCAACCAAACATTATTCGAACCTAGTAAATTAACAGAAAGTTCGTCGAGTGGGAATACCCATAGTTCACCACAATTAGCAGAACCTTTATCCACATCGGATAGAGCACTGAACACAATTGGATTAGAAGCAGCACTAATATTGTTACCTTCAACATTCAGTGGCATCGATCAAGAAGACCTAGAAGTCTTCCTTGAAGAATGCGAGTTTGCGATCATGTGTTCAAACGATCGTTTGAAACCTAGATTATTTCAAGGAATTATGATACGTCTGACAAATAAAGCTCGAGCAGCAATCAAATTTCGAACCATTAATAGTTGGAACGAGCTCAAGGAAACGTTAAAAAACTCACTGGAACCTAAACGCACAATAACACATTTATATCTAGAGCTGTACTCAAGCAAACAGAGACCAAATGAAAACGTGACTTCGTACTCTTCACGAATAGAATCGTTACAGACACTCATCCTGGAGCAGGAAACCAGTGAAAAACCGTTTGAAGCAACTACAGCTTTAGAGAATAGCTTAAAAGCTCAAACAATCCAAGTACTCATCGAGGGACTTGGAAATCTCAAAGACTTTATAAAAGTAAGAAACCCTCCTCCATGTTTCCACTGTATGAAAATAGAGCATTGGGCACGGAATTTCCAGACACAGTAGCAAAGTACTTCAAACAGTGGAAATTCAGCACATCATCCACCCAAGGTAATAGTTAACACTATCACCTGCAGATACTACAAGAAACCCGGACTCACGAAGGAAGCTAAAATACGTTAACTCTAATAAAGGAATAGAAACTTCAGAAAATTCATCGAAAAATCAGGGAAACCAATCGCAGTCGGATGTCAACGGCGGACGTCCGGCAAGCAGTATAAAAACAACCGCAGTCACTTTTAACATTTGTCTTAATGACTACCATTAAACAAAAACTCGACGACAACCACAATTACCTGTCAAAGTTAATCTATCCGATTTCTGCTTGAGTCGGATAATGACTTAAAGCTAATTAAACTTCCAGCTCTCAAAGGAGACGTAATAGTATATGATAAAACCCTTTACCAACTAAAAGGAATATTGCACTTATACTACAGGGTCTACAAATATTGAAATACAAGTTTGAGGTGACAAACGAATTGTTGAATTCCACGTGGTTTAACCCACATTTCCAGTGCCAAGAGGCATATTAGGAAAGCCTTTCATCGTTGGACAAGGAGCGATTGTAATTTATCAGACCAATGAGTTAACACTCACGGATCGTTCATACATTACACTACAACCACGTACAGAACTATTGTGACACTTCCATCTCAAGATACCGCAGAAAATATACAAATACTTGTTGACAACCAAAAAATAACAGAAACTGTTACATGTGGAAATTGCATCACCACCCTAAGACATAAATCCATCTTTATATCACTAATAAATCCGACAGAAAACCCTATTCAAATTCAAATCCCTAATCTAGAACAGTTAGTTCACGAAGAATATAGCGAAGCTTACGTTCATACAACACAAATTCTAGAACAATCAGAAACTCATGTACGATGTAACAGAATAGCCCGTTTACACGAGGCCCTGCGGACAGATCATCTTAATGTGGAAGAGAAATCTGCCTTATTGTCTATCTGCTACGACTACTCGGACATATTATTTTTGGATAGTGACAAAATTAAGGTGACTACGGTGATTTCACATGAAATCAGAACCTCAGAAGCGGTGCAACCAATAAATGATAAACCGTATCGTTTGTCACAACGACATCGGCAGGAAATTACTGAAAACCCAAAAAACCCGACATCAATGGAAAAGTCAAGTACCGAGTCTGCGTAGACTTCCGGAAATTGAATCAAGTGACAGTGGGAGATGCTTTTCCGCTGCCAAACATTACGGACATTTTAGATCAGCTTGGAAAATCAAAGTATTATACGACTCTTGACTTAGCCCAGAGGTACCATCAGGTATTATGAATCCGGCAGATCGAGAGAAAACAGCCTCTTTGACCGAAAAAAGGCCACTACGAATTCTCACGCATGCCATTTGGACTGAAAGGTGCCCCCGGAACTTTCCAACGTTTGATGAACCGGGTACTCATGGGACTAAATGGATTAAAAGCCTTAGTGTTCCTCGACGACATAAAAGTGTACGCTAATGATCTCGCCGACCATTCACAACAACTCGCCGATATTTTCAATAGGCTCAGAAAATACAATTTAACACTTCAACCGCTAAAATGCGAGTTCCTCAGAAAGGAAGTAACGTATCTAGAACATCGAATTACAGACGAAGGCGTAAAACCTGACCCTAAAAAGGTGGAATGCGTTCAAAAATGTCCTGTTCCACAAAACGTTAAACAGATTAGGTCTTTTTGGGTTTATCCATATATTAGCGACGATTCATCCAAAACAAAGGCCAAATCGCAAAGCCTTTAATATCATTACTCAAAAAGGATGTCTCGTATAGGTGGAGTGATTTGTGCCAGCAATCGTTTGAAACATTGAAGAATTGTTTAATTCAATCTCCGATACTTCAGTACCCAGATTTCACAAAATCTTTTAACCTCACATGCGACATCAGTAACTATGCTATAGGCTGTGTACTTTCCCAAGTTAATGATCTACCAATAGCATACGCGTCAAGAACCCAAAACAAAGCCGAAATAAATTACAATACCACTGAAAAAGAACTTTCATGGGGCAAAAGTTATTTCGACCATATCTTTTCAGACAATAATTTAATGTCATAACAGATCATCGCGCATTGGTATGGCTTTTAAATCTAAAGGATCCTGGTTCTAGACTCACTCGTTGGTGACTAAAACTAGAGGAATATCAATACACGATCCAATACAAGCCTGGAGAAAGTAATACCAATGCCGATGCTCTTAGTCGAATTCATAGAGTTGTCACTAGGTCACAACAGAACACTGACTGAACTGACTCTATTCAAGAAACCGGAAAACTAGTTATACCTTCGGAAGACCCTCAACAAATTTCAGAAACTTGACCAGAACATCCAGAGTATTCAGAGGATTCACACTTATAAGGAATAGATGAGTATGAAAGATTCTTAACTGGTGACTTTAGTCAACAAAAACTATTTCAAATGTTCTTGAATTCTCAGGAAATATTTTTGACGAGCATTAAATCCATCTATGGTAGTATGTGTATCGGCAGATTTCAAGATGGCACAAGGACAAGAGCTAGCCATGCGAAAAAAATTTGGGAATATCCCTCGACTACGTAGTCTGAACAGATCCGTTACGGAAATTCCACATTTGACACAGGAAAAATATCAGTATTTTATCTTATCACAAAAAAACATTACTGGCAAAAGCCTACCTACAAAAATGCATTTCAAAGCCTCATAAACCTCAAGAATACATGCACTGAACGAAAAATCACTCATCTGACATGCCCACGTTCAGAGTACGGTCCAATAGGATTAGAGTGGGAAACCATTAATTCCATGTTATGTTAATTATTCCAGAACTCTTCTATTACTATAAAAGTGATGACAAAAGAGGCGCCGACACAAGAAGAACAACTGAAAATACTAAAAGAATTTCACGAAAATCCTATGGGTGAACACCAAGGCATTACCGGTACTCACGACGAATATCTCAACAATATCAGTGGAGACGGATGAGACGAATGATCAAAGACTACGTTCTATCGTGTACAATTTGTCAACTTAGCAAGACAACTGACCGAACATTATAAGAACCAATGGTGGTAACAACCACTGCATCTCGCCCTTTTGAAAAAAATATTCATGGATATTGTTGTTCCATTACCTAAGTCACATAGCGGAAATTCTTTTATTCTAACATTACAAGATGACTTGTCAAAATTTGCATGGGCAGTCCCCATGTACAATCACGAAGCAAATACTGTGGCACATCACTTCGTTACTAAATTCGTATGTCTACACGGACTTCCACAGACACTTATTACAGATTGCGGAACTGAATTTTTGAGCAAAGTTTTTAAAGAAATATGTAATCAACTGAAATCAAACAGACTTATACGAGCCCAAATCGACCACAGAGCAATGACTCATTGGAAAGGAGCCACAGAACATTAGGTGAATACCTGCGTAGTTTTGTAAATAAAGATCCTCGAAATTGGTACACGCATGTACCATTCGCTATGTTCTGCCATAACTCTACAGTCCATTCTGCTATCATGTTACATTAGATATTGACATGAGCTAGTCTATGGAAACAAACTCACTGTTCCAAACTAATTTACTAGAACACCAGAGAAACTCAATAAAATTACAATGATTATTGTCATGAATTAAAGAAAAATATGCAAGAAGCTCATCAACTAGCTAAGGCACAATTACAAATTAGCGAGATTGAATCAAAGAATCGTTACGGCCATACGCATAAATCCTTGAAAATAAACAAAACAAAGGGAGACTAGCACCGAAATGGCTAAGGCCCTATACTGTGATAGATTCTCTTCCAGACTCTCCAAATCTAACAATACTTAAAAAGAATAAACCATTCAAACTACATAAAAATCTATTTAAGAAATTTTATGAACGAGATTAAAACATGTTACAGAATCATCCGGATTCTACAACCTACAAAACCTTTAATCAAGAACCTTGAAACGATCGGCTTCCACAGACCACTCATTTCAATATTTAATGTAACATCTTTCGGAATAAATCAAGGAGCGTATTAGGAGTCATATGGAGAAGTTAGATTATCGCATCTCAGCTAGAATTTGGTAACTTTTCTTGACCTCGATACAATAATTTTGAAGTACGCTATGATAATGAAATACTATGAAGCGACTATGGACATTTGTAAGAAAATTACAGAAAACTTCGGAAGCGTGGAAATCTCTAACACTTGTGAACTATTCATACAACAGTTTTCTCGAGCAACCTTACCCTACTTAAATGAAATTGAAGCAAATCATCATAGTTTAATGTTAGCCATTGGTTACGAACGGACAGAGGAAAACAGGATTCGCCGAGGATTGGGACATGCTTTTAGACGTGTGGCCAACGTTCTACATGGCATGTGTTCAAAAATCGATCTCGAATTCATAATAAACAAAATAATAGAGTTAAATAGAACCAAAGCTAGCAGCCTCAACCTAAAATCAGAGAAAACAACAATATCACAAACAGAAACAAACCACACTACTCATCAGATTAAAAAGCAACAACAAAGCTAGAGGAAAATCTTCGATTTTTACAACAACAAACAAATAATAGTATTACGAATATTGATAAACTGAAATTTAAAACCAAAATATTAGAACAAGCCCTTATATTTGAGGTCATATTGAAAAAATATGCATATGAAACCCAGAACCTCGTAGTCGTATTAAATGCAGGAATAGACGGAAAATTACACACTAGTATGTTCACCCCAAATAAACTACACAGAGAATTATTAGAAATTAAAATGGACGTACCCATCGGAAATAGTCTTCCATTGGAAGTTAACACCGAAACTCTAATTGAGTTCTACAGAATATCAGAAATCACCATAATTCATAAAAATAATTATTTAATATACGTTATGGAAATTTCTTTAATTTCCAGCGATGAGTATACCATGTATCACCCAATATCATTACCGATACGATACAATGTAAACACAATAATACTAATTGATCCAGAAACAGGCTATGTAGGATTTAGCCGAGACAATGAGTATTTCCTATTGTTAAGACTAGAACAATGGGGAAAACGTATATAGGCAACGCACTACAAAATCTGTAAGGACATTCAATAAATCCACCACAGTGCAGGATCTGAGTTATGTGTTATTTCACTAATCACAGATCATCCATCAAGCCCAAACAATTGCAAGGTAAAGTTCGTATCCCTAATTTCGCCCATCTGGCATAAATTGTCTCAAACTAACTCTTAAATATATTATAGCCAACCGGAGATAAGAACCATAACCTGTCAAAATTCTTCACAAACATCTAAAATCGATATTGCAGGAAGACTGAGCTTATTCCCTTTATGTAAAATCCATATAGGAAATTCTATACTATTTACAACCAATCGACCAATTAAGAATACCCAGTTTGATATTAACCATAAAATAATAAAAATAACTTATTTAAACTTTTGGAAGAATCCGTTAAGAATGTTTTACCTCAGGAAAATTACGAACAACTGTTTTATTAAAGATCTTAACCATCTAGCAAACATAGCATCTGACATTAGTAAGCTTCCACACGTTTCCTCAGAACTCTATTAATATTAACAATTGAATTTTATGTAATAATAATTTATCTATTTTCTATATTTTTCGCTATTTCAATTAGCATAATAATTTATAAATTAAGAATTAATCGTATTAAATCATACAACCTGAGATACCAGATGATAAATCAAGTGGTAATCAAGTTGAAATTCAGGTATAAAATTTAATTGTAGTCAGTTATTTTAATTAATTTGTATAATTTGTAAATTTTTTTATTATTCTCACTTACTGTGATGATACTGACCTCCTCAGAAATTTCATAAATTCACAGACACTACGAATTGGATGAAACTTGGTGGATCATAGGATTCCCATGTTTCATTTAATCTGGAGGGTGTTATATATTATACGACGACGTGACCGTGGAATCCGCTGACACTGGGATTCTATTGTGACACGGAGCGTCGTCGTCTAACACACTACGGGAAGCTAGGCAGTCTTTATATTACGTTTGAACTGATACATTGTCATTAGCCGTAGCAAAAATAAAATATAATTTTTATTAAAATAATTTTGCGAACGTTATTTTAATTGTTGTGTAAAATCATAACAATATATTAGTTCAGAGTTTGGTCATAACACGATTCACCAATGTTTATAACATTGACTTACAAGATATAATAAATTGTAATTTTCTTTTTAAATTGTTTACCTATTAATTTAATAAAGATATATTATTACTAGACAAACGTCAAGTGTTTATTTTCACGTTGATATATACTGATGGATCTCAACATAACTTTAAAATGATAAGGTTATAATATTTAGAATTGTTTTATAGGATTTTGTTTGATTTATTATTATATTTATTGAAAATCTTGAAGAACTTCATGGTTTTATATCTTGTCTTTTCCAATCAGTCGATTTACATAGAATTCTCTGGTTCCGATTCTAAAACTATCCATTGGTTATTTTTGTAGAAATTATACCAATTTACGATATGATATTGTACTCGGCAAGAAGTCCAAAAGCAAAAGAAAAAATCTGCACACAGTATTGACCAACAAGCGCTAAATGATACAACACGATAAGCCAAATCATATTTTATCTGAAAACAATTTTTATTTAATTATATTTAAATTTATATATTTTGATAATATGATAGTTATTAATTCATATAATTATATATATATATATATTATAGTTTATACAATCCCTATAGTATTGGATCAGCATGTAACTATGTTACTCACATACCCATCGTAAGTAGTGACTAAAATGAGGTTGCGTTAGGTGGACCGCGGTCCCCTGATTTTAATACGTCAAAAAACTACGAAAGGTCCGAAAAATGGGTGGTTTGTCTCATATAATTTTCTCAGACACAGGTCAGACTGTCAGAGTTAATAAAAATGACATGTCCTAACTGGTGCATGAGAGTATGTGAAATATATATTCTGACTATCTGTTCTGCACGTATGTGGCCAACGAAATCAGCTAGTACCTAGCATTAGTGCATCATTTATGGAGATGAAAAGAAACATTTCAGAGGTGATGATGAAGACTGATAGAACAATAAATTATAAGAATTATTATTGAGAATAATTAAATGTAGTAAATATATTTTGTGCTCCACAAGCAGGACGCTAGAAGATTTCTAAAGAGTAATTCTGGAAAGATAAGGACGAGACAGTGCAAGGAATACCAGTAAAGAAGGTTACTGTGACTATTAGTGAAATTAATTTAGGAATCAATAGCCGACAATAGGATGGATTTTGTGAGAAACATCTCATGTCAGTAAAAATTGAATATTACTCTTGTTTTGTGTTATCTACAAAACAAATGTGCAATATTACATTTTTAAAAACTTACTGGACACGTTTCTCACAAAGTACATAATTTATTTATAGGTATGATAGAGCATATAATATTATAGGCAATGGTTTCTGAAAGATGAATACGATACAGAAGAAAATACTGGAGTTTGGAGAGGTTACAAGTTGTCAATTATAAGTATTATTTTTAATAAAAAAAGAGAAGTATTTTATTATTTTTAAGAGGATTGTATAAAAAGGTGTGGACATTGAAAAGTAATTTCTTGTGAAATTGTATTAAAACAGAATATGTTCATGATCTTAGGGTTATGGTGTTAAGGAAGAAGACATAATGGGAAGAAACGAGTTAGCCAATAATAATTAAGTGATTAGTCGAACAGGTTAAAATACAAATTTATTTCATCGGTATAAATAAAAAGCAGTGTGAAAAATGGAAGCAAATATAAAATAATTTTGGAATAGAATGAACACAAATGTTATTAAAACCGAGGAATTTGATATTATTAGTGTGATTAAGGAGAGTATGCCGTTGGATAAAGACATATGGTGGTGAGATGGTGGGAGTACAGATAATAATAATAAAGAAGAATAGTTAGTTTAAAAAATGGGAGAAAAACAAATGCCGGGTGGATTATACCAAACTAAAAAAATAACTGAAAAGTGCAGTTATAGATCCAAATTTAAGAAATGCTGTAGTATTTATTGATCAGAATATACAAATATATCCAAAATAGTTTATCAATAATATACTTAACTAACAATTAACATTTTAATATGTAAGTGTTTTTTAAGGTCTTTGCCACACATAACCTGAGATATTAATTTTATAAAAAAAACATAATTACATTTACTAATTTAATTAACCTAAGAAATGATAAGCTGACTACAATTTAAAATGTATGAGATGTTGACATTGTGATTTACTGGAGCATTATAATAACATATAAAAAATATATATTTCAAACCCAATACTATGATTATGGACAGGAAAAGGCTTAGCAATAATACACTAAATAGATAAACTAAGTAAAATACGAAGAAATAAACAAAATTGTATCAGAAATGGCCATTAGTTAATTTATTAATCACCTTGACTATTTAATAGGAGAGTGAGCTGCATTATTTGATGGAAGCATAGATGTTATCACTAAAGTAATGATGGAAAAGCATATAAATGAGCAAATCAATATCGATGAGCCTGAAGTTCACGCGATATTGAACTTCAAAATTAGTGAAATAACAACTTTTTTAAGCAAACCAGACAAAGAAATTTTATCATTTTAGAATTGAAAACTTTTTACTTATTCATCCGTCTGAATGGTTAAACTCAAGTGCTTATGAAAAAGTAAAAAATATTATTGAACAACTAAGAATTGTCAAAGATTCAGCTGAAATAGGCGTAAAACTTGTAGAAGATTAAAATACCAGTATAACGTTATTTACGAGCGACGAAACTCGAAAACAATTTTTATTACAAGTAAGTAATTTAAAAATTCTAAAAATGTATTATATTGTACTTCAAAATAAACCAAGTTTTTGATTATATTGTTTCAGACGGTCAAGGACTATAGAGCTACGTATCCTGATACAACAAAAAGTGCATAGGCCACTCCTTTCAATATTTAAATACAAGTTGACAAAAGTTTGTTTATCAAATTTATTTTTCAGAAAAACTAGTTATTTTTATATGTCTTCTCAATTTAATCAAAATAAGATTAACGTAGTTATTATATCATGTCTACCCTAGGCTAGCGTAGAATGCTCGATCTGAAAATCCAGGTTTTTGGGTACTGTAATATATACAATATAACCAAAAAGTTCTGTAATCATAGTGTCATATTGGAAATTATAATAATTAAATAAATCTAATTAAATTATATTTATAATTAAATGCGGTTTTTTACAGTTATAAATAAGAAAATTAAAAATAATAAAATTTTTTTATACAATTTAGTTTTTGGGTTTTTTATGATAGACATTATCTTGATCATGTTTTAAACTTTGAAGCAGTTAGAAAAAATAAATATTGAAATTGAGTGAAATTGGCCAAATTAAAGCATATTAAGTTCTTGGTTTTTTAATAATAATAGTTATGTTATCAACCCACGAATCACCTAAATAAACTTTTTTTAAAAATATGATTTTTAAAAGCAGGTTTTAACCGGTAACCGATTACCAAAAACCTTATCAACGGTTAAGCACTGAAAAATATATTACAATATATAATCTATGAGGAAAGTTGACTCAGAGGAAAAGTAATTGAACAGCGTTTCTAAACCTGTGGTAGATACGCGTAAAAATCGTAAGTAATACGAATAAATGAGAAACGTATTATTAATCCAACAGAGGTTACGTGTAATTGTTATATGTAGTCGTAAGTTGATTGATGTCCCTGTAGACGGAGTTTGACGGAGCAGTATATTATCAGATAGGCAATCTACCAGCCGTGCTGTTTGTACCTAAGTGTATGATTTCATTTTAGAGTATCAAAGTTATACCAAGTTTGTTATTTTTTATTTAATTCCACCTACGGTGGATTAATATAATCAAATAAAACAAAATCCTAATCTAATCTAACCGTACTAAAATCCGATGAATTAAAAAATCTACATACAAACATGCCCAATTAACCAATAGTAACCAATATAAAATACACTATTATTTTTTTAATATGCAACAATAAACTACATTTTAGATTATGAGCGGAGCGAGGAAGCTAGTGGTTTTACAATGGTTTTTTTTTTTTTTTTATATCCTGTATACAAAATTTCTACCAGGAGTGCTTCAATTTCAACATATATTATCTTATCTTTTAGCAAATTGGATCAAGATGGGTACTTTAGACAGGTCATTTTTCGATTTTCTCAATAGTTATTTAATGCCACGGGAAAAACTACTGACGAAAAACCGCTTAAAATGGGATTTTAATTTCTAACGATTTGCTAATCACTGTAGCAACGAATAAAAAATTATAATATTATAATATTAACTTAAAGGCTATAATAAATAATAAAAATTTAAAAAATCAAGACTGATAAATCGTCTCCGCTCAGAATCGTTTTTCTTATACAATGATATTATATCATTGAATTCAAGTTTAATACAATCTATTATACATTGACTCACTTGTAACCTACTGTACAGCAGAGCGATATCCACTTACCCGCTTTTTTATTATTTAGTCTATTTTTTTCTGGACAGATACTGTTGTATTTTTGACATCCAGTTTTCCTACTTTTCTGGTGGATTTTTCTAAAATTTTTTTTATAAGAATCTTGTCCTGACAATTACGATCACAACAAAAACAAAAATCAGCCAAATCGGCCCAGCCGTTCTCAATTTATGAATTAAGATACATTTTTGACACCATTTTTATATATAAAGAAAGATTATAATAAATTACCTGATTATTTTGTTTAATTTTGATAATTTAATAAAATGTTCGCAATAATTCCAGTTATTCTAGCATTATGCGTGATACATTAATATATAATATGTTGCAAAATAGTGGAGACAATTGCTGACAACGACCAAGGAAGGGGATCGAGTATGTATTATGAACCAATTTATAAAATGAGAGAACCTATGGAAAATTTTCTGTTTTTGACGAGAAATTTGATGAAATAAATAATTTAATAACCTCCAATGATAGATTGTGTTCAGTCAACAAACATAATGTTTCAAATATATGCAGTAACTTTAATTCAACGTTAAAAATAACTAAAACAGGACTATTGAAACGACATACAACACATATATCTTTACATGATGAGGTAAAAATAAAGAGAATAAATGCAATAGGAACAATTGAAAACAGAGCTTTCTGAGTTGAAGGAGACAAAGACTATCAACAAATACGAATGAAAATAATAATAAATAAACTTTAGTTACAATGAAGTCGCAAGTAAAATTAGTTCAAACATCGTTCAATTAGATATCGAATGAATCGTCAACAATTTCACAAAATGTCATAAAAATACAACGAGAATATAACGATTTGGTATATAAAATTAATGTTAGGAGAAAATTCGCACGTAAACACAATAAGGCCACAACTAGTAATTTTTGATTTTTGTGTTTTTGGTGTCTATGAATTCGTAATTTCTTTCTCTTTTTTTTGATAATGGCTCTATCTACCTCTTTATATTAGTACTGATAATATTTTACGATAACATTTATTGCATTGAGCGTATATGTTAAATTTCTATGTACAATTTGGCCATAAAACGATATGTAGCTCGTTTACTAAAACAAGTTTTTAGGGTCAAAACAATAGGACATATATAGCGATTTTGCAATTTAAAACAATCAAACTTCCAGAGCAATTACGCCACATATTGAGATAATAATTATAATATTATAAAATCATAATATAATACAAAATATTATTTTATTCTTACTCAAGTCATAATTAATAGTATTTACATTGTGTATACTTATTAATTTTGTACTGATTTATTAAGTAATATGACTTCTTGTGGTAGAGTTAAGAAACTTTTAAGTTTGTGTAATTTAAAAACATCTTTTGAAAACCCTATTAGTCATGCCAATATTTAGGAAAAAAAGGTAAGTACAATATCATAGTTTATATTAGTAAATGAATAATTTTATATTTATAAAATATTCTTTTTTAGATTACTACAATTAGTAAAAATAATAATTCTACCTAAAAAAGGGACAGGGACTATTAGGTTACCAAATTCATGAACGTTATATAATATTATATACCAACAGTGATGTCATCGGGAGAGGAAATCAAAAATATAAATTTATCAACTAACATAAATCCAGACATATCCTTATTAAATGTTTCCGCCCAAAAATCAGACGAAATCGTAAGTAGGCACAAAATTGGAAAACGTCGTAACCAATAACTATCAGGATTTACACATTTATGGATTGTATTTAATAGGGGTATTGTAGGATACTTAGTAATTCATACAATTATTAATAAAATTATATTATAATGTAGAGTAGAAAGAGAGCCAAGGAAAATGGTGAGAACCACAGAGAACCGGAGATAATATAATATAATTAATGTACCAATAATAATGTAGTTTTTGAAATTATGCATTTGTAATTTTAGATTCTGAGCGAATTGAGGGATCTAGTGGTTATACAATGGGTTTTATTTTATTTTTCATCCTGTATACAAAATTTCTACCAGAAGAAGTGCTTCGATTTAAACATATCTTATCTTATCTTTTTGCAAATTAGGTCAAGATGGTACTTTAGAGAGATCATTTTTCGATTTTCTCAATAGTTATATCATGCCACTGAAAAAACCACCGACAAATTACAAAAAGCCGCTAAAAATGGGATTGTAATTTTTAACGCTTTGTTTATCACCATAGAAACGAATAAAAATAAAAATAAAATGCAGGAAGTGGATGTCACTCTGCTGTACAAAAGGTTACAAGTGGGTTAGTGTATAATGGATTGTATTAAACTTGAATTCAATGATATAATTATATAAGAAAAATAATTTATTTTATTTATTTATTTTTATTTTTGTTTTGTTTTGTTTGCGTGTGATGACAATAGTTATTAAATTGTTAAACTGTCGAGATCACAAATGAAAAATGTTTTTTTTTTTTTTTATTTTAGAAAATTTACAATCTGTATTAAGTAACACAATAGGTAAAATAGATGATTGATATAACACTTTATACATACATATAAAAATAACATGAAACACGAGATGAGGGAAATCATCCAGCGATGGTACCCTCCAGAATTTATTTAATTTATTTATTATTTTTTTTTTTATTTTTTTTTTTCATTAATTTAACTAATAGGTCACGGCACCAATTTCTTTTAAGTCGCCGCGATGGGTTGTCGGGAAGAGTACGTGATGCTAGGTGAGTGACTAAAGGATTGGGATGATGTTGCAGTTTAGAGTGAAATCTGTTATAGTACAATTTAGCTAGTTGGTCAACTGTTGGAATCCTTAAATCTTTATGCAGGGTTTCATTTGTTACGTACCAAGGGGCGGAGGCTATTAGCCTGAGAGTGATTGACTGGGAAGCTTGGATATTGCGGACTTGAGAAGGTTTAGCGCACCCCCAAATTTGCATACCATATGCCCAAATGGGTCTGAGTAGAGATTTGTACAATGTGGACTTTGTGTGTATTGATAGTTTAAATTTGAGAATCCGTCTAAGTAGATGAAGGCGGTTGTTAAGGATTTTACGTTTGGATTTTAAATGCGGTCCCCATGTCAGTCTTTTGTCTAGTAAAATTCCCAAATATTTTACCTGATTCGATGTAGGAATCTCGACTCCTTGAAGTTGAAGCGAGGAGAGGTTGTTTTTTCGCAGTGTAAATGGCACATGAAAAGATTTATCGGGATTTATTAAAATTCTCCACTTGGTTGCCCAGGTGTTTATTAAATTGAGGTGATTTTGGAGATAGTTTGAAGGTAAAATGAAGTCTGAATTAGAGGACAGTATATCTGTGTCATCTGCATAAGTTGCCATGGTCGTGTTTGGTGTTTTTGGAATATCTGATGTATATATATTAAATAAATCGGGTGATAAGTCGCTTCCTTGTGGAACACCGGCAGAGATCGAGTAGTAGGAGGATATTGAGTCGCCCTGTCGAACTGCAAATGTACGATCATAGAGGTAAGATTCGATTATTAGATAGTAGGGAACTGGGAGGAATAATTTTAACTTGTATAGGAGGCCATCGTGCCAAACTCTATCAAAGGCTTGGGCCACATCTAGAAAAACTCCTGGGCAGTATTCTTTATATTCAAATGAAGTTTGAATTTTATCAGTAATTCTGTGTATCTGATGTATTTTCGAGTGAGATGTCCTGAATCCAAATTGTGTGTGGGGTATTATATTGTTTGAATGTATGAGTGGTCTAATTCTTTTGAGAATAATTTTCTCGAACAATTTAGCTAGAACTGGTTGTAGACTTATCGGTCTATAGGATGACGGTAGATCTTTAGGTTTGCCAGGTTTATGTATAAGTATTACTATAGAAAATTTCCAAGATTTGAGGGAAGTGAGAGAGTAAATAAACGGATATGTAAATAAATGTGAGAAGTAATAGAGTTTTATTGGGTAAGTGTTGTAATATTTTGTTTGTAATTAAGTCATATCCAGGTGACTTCCTTGGTTTTAGTTTGCTAATTAAGTGTTTGATTTCATTTGGGGTTGTGTGTTTTGCTGGGAGAGACATTGGTAAAGGACTATCAAGAAATCTGGTAATGTTGTCAAGGTGTGTAGATTCAGGATTAACATTAGAATGTGGCGTAAATATATTTGAGAGATGGACTCCAAAATGTTTAGCTTTATCTTTGTCAGAGATTGCTAGTTCTCCATTTGGTCCATTGAGAGGTGTAGCTTGTTCTTTGATTATGAGAATATTTTTGGTAGTTCTCTATAGTGAACCGTCATTAGAATTTAGTGATTGAAATTTTTCTTGGAAAAAGTTGGATTTGTGTTTTAAAATGAGTTTTTTAATTAAATTCGATAGATTATTTAATAATCTTTTATCAGAAGGCGGGTTGGATCTCTGCCACAACGAGCGAACCCTTCTTTTTTTTACTATTAGTTTTTGGATTTGGGGAGGGAGGATATTATATTTTGAGTTGTCAGGTGTATTTGTGACATACGATGCTTTAAAAACGGTGGTTTGAATTGAAGTCGTTAAATTTTGCGCTGCTTCATCGATTTGGTCGGTTGATTTGAGTGAGATTTTTAGGTTGGTGGCATTTTCTAGATTTTTTGAAAAGGAACTCCAATTTACCGGCCATTTCGCTAAGGAAGGACGGGGAGGATTGTGGTAAATCTCACAATTCAGGTTGAGAAGAACCGGACTGTGGTCGCATGCAGGATCTACTACATTTTTTATGGAATGGGTAATGTGTCTTGGGATTGTGGTTAGAAAGTAATCTAAAATATCGGGGGGCCGATTTTGGTGGGAAGGTCAGTAAGTAGGCCCCGGAGGAGATATGAATTTAATTCTTGAGTTCTGTATAATATTTTTAAGCAACTAACCCCTAGTGTTATCGGTCCGACAGCCCCATTGAGAGTGTTTGGCATTGAAGTCGCCGCCTATTAGAAATGAGCGGCCAAGTGAGTTCAGAAATTGAGAGAGATGTTCAGATGATATTGCAAGCCTTGGAGGACAATAAACTGCAGATATAACTGTCGGAATATGATTCATAGTAATTAAGATGTTTGTGGCTTGAATAATGTTACTTTTGTAATTAAGTAACGGCTGGATTTGTATTTTTTTTGAAATTATAATGGCCGAGCCCCCATGGGCAGTTCCATCAGGGTGGTCGGTACGATAAATTTTATACCCATGGAAAAAGTTTTTAGTATTTGAAGTGCAGTGAGTTTCTGAGATAAGTGCAATATCTATATGTTTTTCTGTAAATAGGTTGAGTAGTTCAGGTTCATGACGTTGAAAATTTTTAATGGTAAGTGCTAAATATTATAAATTTACACTGTAAAATATGGTAAAAAAACCTAATTTAAAATTAACTATAATATATTATGCAATTATATCAACTCACTGTTGATGTCAAAAAAAAATTATTGTATGATATAAATTGTCTTTTACAATTATTATAAGGTACTTAATAAATTATTAATATATTACATAGTATTTTATATATAAAAAAAAATGTCTACTTAATACTTAAATATTCTGTATATTATACAAGGCTGGGCAAGTTAATGATTTTTTTTAACTCAGTTAAGTTAAAAGTTAAAAAAAAAGTTAATTTGATTATACAACGCTAGCGTCCTTAATTTTTTCCAACCCAAAACTAAATTATAGACTATAGTGTTTATACTTTAAACAATATTTCCATATAACTTAGATTCAAATGATATAAATTTGTAACATTAAACAATTAACGGTAAATATTTTTTGACATAAAAACGAATAGACTGAAATAGTGAAATATAATAAAATCAAAAACAAAATAGATTAACTTAACTTATATATTAACATTAAAAATTAATTCGTTAATTAAAACAGAAATTTAGTAAGTTAACGGTTAAGTTAATGAAAAGCCAAAAGAAACTAGTTAAATTAAAAAGTAAAAATTAAATTAACTTTTTAACTCATTGTTACCCAGCCTTGGTATTATAACTAACTTGAGGGTAACTGAAAGGGGTAAGTGAAGACAGTCGTGGATGTCGGTATTCAGGGACGGAAGAGTCAACGACAATCCACGCCACTAACCAGAAGTTTTAAAGCTATAATATATAATAGATGATATTATACACGCATGACCATTGCTTTGGTGGATTGATGTATGTATACCTGAAAAATACAGTCTGAGGAGGTTGGAGTACCGATATTCTTTGCTACTTTAGATGAACATATCAGAAAATACAACACTACCACTAACACAGCAACCGTTGCTTGACTTCCCAAATCTGGGGTCCAGATTTAAATGGAGAATGGTACATATAACGATTGTCGTCATCGGCATCGTACATTACTCCCTACGTTGAGCACAGCTAATATGCTGACTTGAGTTTAGTAGGCGTTGTGTTAAATACCGACCGGGACTCATGGCAATCGATAGTTGAGAGTCAATAGTTGAAAGTGGATGGTCGATAGTGGAAGTCAAGTAACTTGTAAGTTCAATATCACAATTAATTTACTTAATTAGTATATAATAGGCCTAGGTATCCCCCCCACATGGTTTAAATATGTTACTGGTCAACTGCTGTGATATAAACTCTAGACATAATTTCAATGAGTTATAACTATAGTGCCATAACACGTTGTATCTATTAAATATTTAGGTACTATATTCAATATTTTTTGATAAATTTATCACCAACTCAATTTCCCAAGGAACGAGTTTAGTTATAAAACGTTAAATGTCAATAAAAGACTTTTGAGTAAAAAAATTAAAAAAGAGCACTTTGGGAAATATATATAATATAATATGGTGTTGTAATAAAAATGTGATGTTGAAAAATGTAATGCTACCGTAAAAATATTAAATTATATATTCTCATTTTATTACCTGTCCATCTGTGTTGAAAATATGCTCAGTTAGAGAAAATCCAGCATATGAAAATATGGCTATAAACGGTAACATAATAAGCAACACACATCCATCATAGAAGAATTCTCTTACTTCTTCTTTGGTTTCACTACTAAAAAACCATGCTTTAATTGATCCCAGTAATGAATATCTATAATTTAATATATGTATATCAAATATCTAATAACTGTTCATCATAATAGATCTTTAGGTATTATTAGTTTTATTATTATTATTATTAATCTTATACTTAAATTATCATTACTTTGTGACCCGCCTGGTTTTATATTCAAATGTACAAATTTCACAAACACTAGAACTGGCTTGAAGGAGCCATTTTTCCAAACATGTTCTATGCACCTTGGACATACTTCCACGACAAAAGCAAGGAGAAATGCATTTATTTGATTCGTCAAAATCAGACTGTAAACATATTCTACAAACACTGGATGCCGCTAAATACGTAGGAAAAAGTAGCACTAATATAAGTAAATAATTACTTCATATTTAGGGTTAAATTTACTTGGAATCTCAGAGTCGTTGAATTTAGATGATGTTGATACCGACATATCTGGTGTTATTTTATTTTCCAGAGCTGCGCTAGGTAGTTTATCTTGATTTATTATATCGAGAGTATCTGCAAATTTCTGAAGTATATTAATATATAATTTCACTTACAAAACAAAACATGATTAATACCTAGGATTAAATTATGTACTATGGCTTCTGTCATTTTTCTGTTCAAATTTTTAATAATATTTTTTCAAATTTTATCTATAATTAATTTAATCACGATTTATTTATTTACTTTAACTTAAAACTAATTTTTGTCATAGAAACTTTATAGATGTTATATTTTATTTTGAGTTATGAACAGGTGTTTAAAATATGGGACGGAAAAATCAACACCTACATGTATAATTAATATTTTTTTTTATTTTTTTTTTAATGAACCTTGTAACGTCACGGCATTTTTACTATATTTATTAAAATCTTATTATAATACCTCCCAAACAAACGAATGTTATTCCCGTTATATTATTAATATGTATTATTACGACTGCGCGATTATTATTATTCACGTAAACAACTAGTGTTATGTAACATTTTCCTCCCAACCACCTCACACAACGGGTGTTCATCAACTCGAGTCGCGATCACGGGTTAATATACTGAATACGTAACGATACATCTTATCAATGCTGTTTTTTTGAGTCCACCTGCTTCTCACTGTTTGGCATGACAACTAGTGCTTTATAGGATTCTGTGTTCCTTATTCTCTCGGTTAACACAGAACAATCCTATAAAGTGCTAGAAGTCTAGCCACGCCACGAGAAGGTCAGTGCTAGTGATGTGCCAAAAAAATCGATTCTGTAAAGAATCATCTACCGTATCATCCTACCCCTGTGACCAGGACAGTATTAACGCTTAGGCTGTGTAGGCTAAAGCCTAGGGCGGCAAATTTTTTTTTGGTGTGACCTAAAAACTACGTTGAGATATTAATTTTAAATATAAATTATAAAAACATGCAATAATATAATATATGAAATAATATTATTAATTATAAAGTATAAGAAAATATATTTTTAGGTTCTAAAATGGTATGCAGGGTGTAACAGAAATATATGACAAATAACAATATATATATATATTACAATAGTCGACCGGGCGGAAATTCGTTGCGATAATGGCCGCGGAAATGAACGTATTAACGTAATATTATGTTATTATATTAATAGTAAATCGTGAAGGAAAGAAGCATTAAAACCTGTATCCCATAATAATAATTATTATTATAGTAGTAATGTACAATGTGGGGAAATTTCTGCGATAAGCGATGACGTCTCAAATATTATATCTAAATTATAAGATACTCGTACTAGGTTTATTATTTTGTTATACACCACGCCGTAACGAAATTGACTGGTCGTTCATTTGCATTTGTTATAAAGCAGCGATTTCTTAAGCCTTAAGGTATGTACTTTATTGTATCGATTAATTATTTTATTTTAAGTTTTAACAATAAATTAGTGTAACAAATTTAAAACCAAATGTCTTAATAGTTAATATACGTTAAAGTGTATGTACGTTTTATCATTAATAAGCGTTTTACCATAAAATAGTAAGATTTATGCATTTTATCAATTCTTAAATATCAATACGAAATTGCGAATTTAATATTAAATACTATCATTATGAAACGTTCTAAGTTAAGTGGAGACAAATATAGGAAATTGGCCAAGGAAAAATTGGAAAAACAAAGATTGGCTTTAGACAATGTCCCGAAAATTAATACATTATTTAGTAAGGAAGTAATTACGTCAGTAAGTGTAAGTCCAAAAATATCTTCTAGTGTCATAGATTCCGGGGATATTAAAACAGTACAGAATGTAAATGAAAAAAATAATACTTATTTTAATGACAGTACAGAGATAGAGTTACAAAATAAAACTAAAACAAGATGGATACGAACAGCCGACTTTATTCACTTTGTGGCATCACACGGTGTTGATCAAAAGATGAACTCAGACTTTTCAAACTCCAAACGGATATACTCTGACCAAAGTAGATATTTAACTAAATCTATGTTCTATAGGATATTATCAAACAATGAAAAAATTCTTAGAACGTGGTTAGTTTACTCAGAAATTAAAGGGACTGTATTTTGCGCACCGTGTTGGTTATTTCGTGACGACTCTGATTTGGCTACTACAGGTTTTAATGACTAGAAAAACGCTTGTTCGAGGTTAAAACAACATGAAAATTCTATAAATCATAAAAACTGTTTGATTCAAATACAAGACATCAATCAAACTAAGGAAAGAGTAGATTCAAGATTAATGAATCAAATTGATGGGGAAAAAAACTATTGGAAAAATATTTTATTGCGAATTGTTGCCGTAGTTAAATCACTTGCCTTACGGGGACTCCCTTTTCGGGGTGACAACGAGTTAATTGGTTCTTCGAAAAATGGAAATTTTCTTATTTCAATAGAATTAATATCTGAATTCGATCCATTTTTGGCCCAACATATTAATAAATACAGTAATGCCGGTCGAGGATCAACATCATATTTATCATCAACTATTTTTGAAGAAGTAATTTCTATAATGGCGGAAAAAGTAAACAAATATTCTGTTGATGAAATTAAACGTAGAAAATACTTTTCCATTATAGTTGATTCAACTCTTGACATTACGCACATTGATCAGCTTTCCTTTATTGTGAGATATGTAAATGACCAAGGTCTCCAGTTGAACGATTTCTTGAATTTATACCAAAAGCGGGTCATAAGTCTGCAGAGTTATTTGATGTAGTCAATGATCTCATAAAACGTTACGGTTTGGATTGGTCCAACTGTAGGGGACAATCGTATGACAACGCTAATAATATGTCCGCCAGTTATTCAGGTCTCCAAGCACGAGTTAAAGAAATAAATAATTTAATATATTTTGTTCCATGTGCGGCACATTCGCTAAATTTAGTTGGAACGCACGCTGTAGATAGTTCAAAAGAAACAGTTAAATATTTTGGATTAATGCAACATTTGTTTACGTTCTTTACTATTTCAACTCATCGTTGGGAAATACTCAGTAATAATTTGAAACCGGTAACTCATACGTTGAAACATCCATCATTTACAAGATGGTCATCAAGAGATGCAGCTTGTTTGAGTATAAATGAAAATTGGTCTGAAATTATCAATGCCTTAACATATATAATGAATGCTACTACAGAAAATAATATGACTCGAAACGAATCACAAGGACTATTAAATAAACTCCAATCATTAGAGACTTGCTTTATGTCTATATTATGGGGTTTTCTATTGAACATATTTAAATGTAGTTAGTGAGAAGTTACAAAAAGTTGAAATAGATTGTGGTCTCGTGGTTGAGCTTTACGATTCTTTAATTCAACTTATTACAAATACTCGTGAAAATTTTGATGAAATTGAAAAAAAAGCAATTGAAAAATCTGTTACAAAAGAATATAAAGATTTAAAAACTCGTAAAAAAATTAAATCAATTTTTTATGATGAAACTCGACATATGATTTAATTACTTCTGGAAGAGAAAAATTTAAAATTGATACCTTTTTAGTAATTTTAGATAATTTATTGAATGAACTTAACAAGAGAAGAGCTGCGTATCAAAATTTTTTTTTTTCCATTTGCTTTTATTGTCATGCTCGAACTTCTATCACATGATGATATTGTTAAAGGAGCTACACAACTTAATGAAATATACTATGATGATATGGATTTAAATGAATTAATCAATGAATGTTTACATTTAAAAGTACACATAATACAACTGGCTGACAATAAGCAAAACAATGTTCCCAAACTTCTTCAAATTGTCCATGATATCCCAACATCAAAATAGCACTCAGAATATATACATCTACTGCGGTGACTAACTGTTCAGCTGAATGTTCTTTTTCTTGCTTGAAAAGAATAAAAAATTATCTCCGATCAACGATGTCACAGGATCGATTAAATGCACTTGCTATACTAAGTATTGAACATGAATTAACTAATCAGTTATCATATGACGACATCATAGAAGACTGCGAAAAAAAAATGAAGACGTAAGACTATAATCTGAAGAATATGAAAAATAATTATTTGTTCGTATTTCTTTTTTTGTAATATGCTTAAAGAGTTTTCATTCATTAATAAATAATAATAGTATTGATTTTATGTTTTTATTTTATTAATGATCATTTTTTATATGGGGTGTGGAGAGTTTTTACGTATCACTTAAAGAAGTAAAATATCAATACCTATGAAAATTAGGCGGTAAATTTATTTCAGCCTATGGGCGGCAAAAACCTTAATCCGGCCCTGCTTGTGACCAACTGTCCATTGAAGTGGCGAGTTTCCGTTGCTTTGATGTAGGCCCTAGGCCTATAGGATTACAACACACACAGTGGTTTACTCTCTCCGAAATCAAGAGGGCCTAAGGTAGGGAGTACTCGCACTGAATTTAATTAGTACAGAAAACCTTTATATATGAATCAATATGAACCCGGGCGTCACAAGGGAGAGCTAGAACATCTGAACATGTTAAAAGCACCATCTAGTTATTTAAAAAATCGTTATATTAAGAAACGATTCTCCGAAAAATCGATTTTTTGGGCAACGATTTTTTTGAATCGATTTTTTTCATTCCGATTTAAATCGATTCAGCGACCTGAATCGCCCATCACTAGTCAGTGCTTCACTAATCACAGGTTCGGTACTTATGCAGTATTTTAATAATCTAAGACCGTGTATTAAGAGGACGCTACACATAAAGTGAAACGTATAGAACGGCCGAGAGAACGCACTGTTAAGTGTTTTCTCGATCCGCAAGCACACGACGTTTTAACCACGCCCACTACTCGAAGGCGGCGGCCGGCAGACAATATTGCTTATTCGAGAACGATTTTTATTATTGTCTGCATCTTCGTCTATGACAGATCGCGTAAAGTCCATATACGTTTTAATAACGCTGTAATGTTTTATAATATCCGCGCGTAGGTACCTATGCAATTTGTATTTATTGCATTATTAGATACTATTACTTAATAAAAAAAGGTATATCATATAGTAATTAATACTTAATTTTGTATGACGTGTTCCTGTTACCACATATACCTACTTTTTATATGACTATTTTGTGTAAGCATGTATCATACATTCATACAGTCATACACATCTATTATTTATAAGATCCTTTCTACCTAGTATTTATCTTATTTAATGTCTTAATCCTTTTATACCTACGATTTATGAATTGCAAAGATAGGATTCACGCATGCATCCAAAAATATATTTTACAATTAATAAATAATATTATAATGTGTAGTAGTTTTAGAGTTTTATTATTCGAAATTTATGTTTCATAATATAATATAATAATATAATTTAACATTGTTAGGTATTTAGGTAACTTATAGGTTTAATTAATTATTTAATTTTTAACGAATAACGTTTTGTTTTATTTTTTTCTTCCTGTGCTTTTAATATATGGAGTGGTTCTCCTATGTCTGCTATTTGTAACCGCCTTCCGTACAATGGGTCAACTATTTCTGGCAAAATACATTCCAAATAAAACCTAAAAAACACACATCAATATAATAGGTATCAATCGATAGAAAATTAAAACTTTAAACCATCTTATATAATTCTTACGTTTTAAGTTTATTAACCATTTTAGTTTCCCAAAATTGATAATCATAAATATTTTTTTCTATATGTGTCCAGTTATTTGTATGAACTACAAAAAAACAAATATTCCTCCTGGTTATCTGTAACTGACCAATAATTATTTTATAAAAGTACGGATGCTCTTTTTTTAATTTAATGGTTCCGTCTTTATTTATAATACAGTATTGCAACTGCAGGTGTAACAAATATGTGAAAAATATGTTTTAATTTATAACTAATAAAAATAAAAATGTCTTTAAAATATATTTTCATAACATTTATTACTTACAAGTTTATCTTAAATTTCTTCTTTTACATTATTTGTGTCTCTCGCCGTATACGGACATTTTATTTCAACAATCGCGTTGTCATCAATTAATCTGTCTAAACATGTTCAAAATGTTATTTAAAATAATAGTTCCTTATTAAAGGAATACCTATGTCTACTTGGCCAAAAAATTCTCTGGGTATTTATATTTTAATACAATGTAATATAAAATAATGTATTTTACCTAGACTTGCAGCTAGATAGATATGAGTATTCATTGTCCGTAAAAAGTCCACATAATTTTACGGTTATTCCTGTCAAGTCCTGAAACCGTGTTCCCGTCAAAGATTCATTTTCAACGCCGTGTGTCATTTCTTTACATGTTATCGATGACTTGTATAATATGTTATGAACTTTGACCATGCAGCTTGTGTTTATTCTCATTCTGCATACATCGCCAAATTTTGAAGCTGTAAGTCTCTTCTTTCGCTCACTAAACCATTTTTGACTGTGGTTTTGTTCTCTCGTCAAATATTCTAGTTGGTCTTTGTCTACATTATATCATTTTTCGAGAAAAATATCTTTTTGTTTTATTAGTTCTTCACAGGGGCGGAGTGGGAACCAAATCCAGGCCGGGAGTTTAAAATATATCCAGGCCACCCACCAAAAATTTTTTTCTCGCTGCGCTCGATTTTGGTTTTTATATTTACCTATTTCAAAACTATTATACAAGTAGATTTTATTTCATTACTACTTTCAGTATTTTAAAAGTATTTAAACTACTATTTTGTTATTTCTTTTAACTAATTTCTTCTAACGCATTATATTAATATATCACTAATACCTAAAAGTCTGAAAAATAAAATTAGTAGGTATATATAGTTTAATAGTTGAAACCAACGAACTATTAATAATCATATATTGTGTTTTAATGGTTTAGGTATAGTAGGTATAAGGTAATAACTAATAAGTAATAAATAAATACATAAATTATAAACAATATAATAAAAAAGATTTATACATTTATAATAATAATTTAGATAATAGCTTAGATTTTTCACCAACTGCATTTATGATAATATTATTATCTATTTCCATGAGAATTTTATTTTCAATGGCCATTAACATAAAGGACTCAAGATGTTCATTGGTCATTGAATTTCTCAGCCTGTTTTTTAAATACTTCAATGTTGAAAACGACCTTTCACAAGCAACTTGAGTAACAGGGAGGATTAAAATGTATTGATATGCTATAGTTAATGTCGGGTAAGCATTTGCAAATAAATTATATTTAACTAAGACATTATAACAACATATTACACAATTTTTACAAGACTTGTTACACGGTTTCACAACATCTGTACTCTCTAGGTCTTCATTTTCAGAGTCACTTCCATATGATTGTTCATTATACTCCTCATCAACAGATTTTTTTAAAAAATGCCATGATTTTCCAAAATTAAGAAGTTCATCAGATAGGTTGATTTTTATTTCATTTTCACTTAAATTATCATCAATGAATGGTTTAATTTTGTGAGATAATTTTGTTAACGAATCAGTCGGAAGTCCACTTTTTAATAAATTGAAATTTGATGGAGATAATAAAGATAGGTCAATCAACAAATCATTATTATTTGAAAACCGTTTATCCATGCTTTCAATAATAGTGTCCAACACTCTGTTGTAAATTTCTATGGTAAATTTTTTTTCTTCTTCTACAATTGGTTCATCATTGGTTTCATAATTTGCCATTTTTCTTTTCTTAGCGACACGTTTGACTTCAAATTTACTCTGAATCTTTTCAATCTCTAGATCTTCACTAGATTCATCAATTCTCTTTTGTATCTCATTATTCATTTTAAGAATAAACTCGTCACTAACTTGCATTGTGTTGTTCATATTTCTCTGAATCTTTTTAAGCTCATTTAATGATCCCTTCACCATTTGAACACATTTATGTAAATCTAATCCAGATGTCTGCAAATATCTAGATAAGGGCCCTGTTATTGAAAATATATTCATATATAGATGTGCGATTAAGATAGTTTCATACTTTAATAATGGAGTTAATAAGTTATTTGCTTTTGATCGAATATCAGGTTTAAACGATTCATTTTTGGAAATTTTAGAAAGTGCAATAATTAAATCTGGATACATGACATCGTTAAATTTACCATAACTTCCAAAAATTCTATTCACAGCTGTTTGTTTAGCAGTCCACCTAGTGTCTGAAATAGATTGCAACCGTTTGTGACGTATGTTTTCATGTTCATTTTCGCTAATATCTCTCCATATGTTCATTCGTTGATACGATTCTTTAAAAAACACTGAACATGCATTGATCAATGAAAAGAAATTAGCCACAGGAACTGGATTTTTAGTGGCATCGGTAATTACTAAATTTAATACATGGCTGAAACACCATACATGTATCTGTTCAGGAGCAACTTTGCTCAACCATGCAGTAAAGCCATTATAGCCTTGCATGTTAGCCGCTCCATCTGTAGCATTACCAATGCATTTTTCTGGGTTAACTTTGACCTCTTCTAAGGCACTTTGCAATAATTCCATCATTCCTTTACCAGTAGAATCAGTACAACACTTCACTGCAATTAATTTTTCATTTATTGTCCCATTGGTAACATACCTTAAAACAATTGAACACTGATCCATTACAGTGACATCTTGTGTTGTATCAATCAAGACTGAAAACATTTGGGCTTTACTAATTGACTAGATATTGTTTGCTTGATTATTGAAGAAATTGTGATATTACATTGCTAATTGAATAATGACTTAGAAGCGATACAAAATTTCCTCTACCTTTAGATCCTTGCAAATGCATTTTTTTCACTTTTGTTTATAATATTATTGATGTGTTCATTTAATACAGCATCATATTTGCTTATGAGTATAATCATTTCTAAAAATGTTCCATGATCCAGAGTTGGATCTTTGAGAAAGTATGCCGCTTCATTTCGTTTTCCACGGACACTTAAGCCACGCTTTCCTATTACCTTACATACTTCTATAATTCTATCGAGAACTTGTCTATTTTTTTTTACTTCTTCTCTTTGTTGATGCATCTGATTTTCCATTAATAAAAAACCAACATCTCTCTTTTGGATATGCATGAAATAAGCTTCACAACATTGGTTATGAGCCTTACTATTTTCATGTTCAGAAATCCTTTGATAAATGTGTTTCCAATCACACATTCCATAAGTAAATGGATTTTTATCAATAGAAAAAGCCAAACAAACTGAACAAAACATCTTAACATTTGTCTCATCATAAGTACACCAGGTTCGAATAGTTTGATTTTTTCTATAAAAAGCTTTTCTACTTACAAATGGCAGAGTGGAATCGTCATGTGGTTGAACTGGATGAATCTTGAAAAAGTATTCTAGTGTATGATACTTTGGTTTCATAAAATTTGATGCAGTATTTTCAAAAATGGTATCTTTGCTCAGTACTATAAGAAATTCAAATAATAATTATTATTATAACTAAATGATTACAACAGTTTTTTAGCAGAGTAATTAAATTTTTTTTTAATGTTTACTATGTCTTATACTGTTTGATATAAATTTAATATAGATATAGGTGGTAAAGTTACATAATTATGATTTACACCTTAGGTTTTAAGAGGAAGGAGTTGATAAATTTATCAGTATTAAGAATCATAAAGTAAAATGGCTTAAAATTGCCACCTATAATGCATCTTGACCCACCAAATTCAACAATTTTGAATTGAAGATCAGGAGGCTATTGAAACACTATTGACCCACTCCTGAAATACACTGCACTTATTTTTATCTACATTGTTACAAAATAATTACAAATTTACAAAATTAAAATTACTATACCTGTCATAAGGGTCCTTGAAGTACTAGGAACATTAACATTATCACAATCTATAGATATGTTAGATTCTAAATTATTATTGTTTGATGTTCGATCTGAAAAAAATTAAATTAAATTAATTCAAGTACATTTTATTCAAAATATTGAAATATAAGAACAAGATAAATTACCAATGAGGAAATGCTCTAATGTACTTGGCAAATTATCAGTATCACAATTTATAGATATTTTAGAATTGTTAGATTCTAAATTATTATTGTTTAATGTTCGATCTGAAAAAAATTAAATTAAATTAATGCAAGTACCTACATGACAACATATTTTCATTCAAAATACTATTATATATTATATATTTATATATAATACTACTATATTATACTATTTGTCTATTTTATTTATACTTTTCATACATAAATATTAACCTTTCTTCATCGTCAACCGTTATATGTGGTACCTTCCATACTATTTTTTTTATAACGAATTTACCTTCAGAAGCAGTTATACCAGTATTTAAACTTAAAGCATTTAAATCGCTATGACTTCGAGTTAATATTAATTCTAATCTAGAATTCACCAATATTCTTTTATAGTCTTCAAACAAACCTAACCAATATTTCAATGGGATGCAAGCACTAAATTCACCTTTATCATTTTCGGAATGCGTTGCGTTTTTAAAATTCCAACCAGAATTTCCATAACAATTATAGTTGTCTGGTGTACGGGATAAGTATCCTTTCAACAAGCTAGTGGTTCCAAGAACACGTGTGCTATCTACTTCTATCCCATTGATTTCCAATCGTATTTGTTCGAAGAGGTAAGAGTAACCGTTATTAGTTAGTTTCACTTTGGTAGCATCACTAAGTACCCCTTTCAAAAAAATAAAGCTTTCGTGTAGATATGGATAAACATCTGTTTGCTGGATTAATATACGTATTTCATCATTATTATTAAATGATGTTGTATACGGTGTATATGAATGATATTCAATTTTCGTAATTTTAGAATCCGTTTCGTACTGTGAAGTTATATCTAAAATATCACTTTCAGGCATTCTGATTCAATTGATAGCCTAGAGATTGCAAGATTTTTTTATTTTATTTGATGTTGCTGGTAATACTTTCGTCTTATGACTAGTTAAACTGATCCGAAGTAGCGGGCTTATATTGAATTTTAATCCCATCTCAAGACCCGTAATGTTTAATATGTAACACAATTGTCAATGTCTCACCAAAATTATCAATCAGATTATGATCTTGATCAACTAGCTGAACGATTATCGTATCAATATTTGTTTTATTCAATTTGTAATATATTAAATTTGGTAGTGACTGTACTACTTTCGACTCGGAAAAAAATCATAAATCGAATGACTTTGAAGATGGTTGCTGAATGATCCTTGAGCTAAATTGCACATTACTTTTATAGAATTAATTGTGTTTAAATTCACAGCTTTTTCTGATCTATGAGTTTCATACACTGGCTTATATTTTCGTTTTTCAAAACCTAATACAGGTGCTATGCTATGTAAAATTTCAAAGTGCCAACCGAAATGTCAAATATTAACTTAGTTTTGAAGTTTTCATTATAAATATTTATTTGTTCCATTACTCGATGCTTAATATCTTTAATTTCATAACATCCCTCTTCCAGTTTAATATAACACCACGTACGATCATTATTATTATGGTTAACTACTTGTATAGCGAATTTGTTATTATCCTTTTTGATATTCGGGAATGAATTAAATGTCTGTAAATATAACAAAGCTATTTCCGAGTCTTCGTAAAGGTTTATTGACGGAAAATAATTTGCAGATAATATGGTTGTGTCCCCGGTTAAATTTAAAGTAACTGACTCGTACATTCCAAAATCTGAGATACAAATTTAATGATAAGATTCGTGACGTTTAATATGCAGAACAACTGTCAATGTCTCATTTAAATTATCGAAAAAAATAATAGATTATATAATAGGTGTTATTTTTTTCATATTTACAATCGCTGATAAGGTTATAAAACCAAACTTTACCAAGAAAAATTCTATTATAATTTTTGATGATGTGATATGTGGACCACAATCTGTAATCAGAGAATACTTTAGCATTGGTAGATATTCAGGTGCTAGCTCTGTATTTTATTTGGCACAGACATATTCCAAAATATCGAAACAACTAGTAAGAGATAACGCAAACTTTTTAATAATACTGAAACAAGATGATACAAATTTACGACATATTTTCAACGATTCGTCTACAGATATGGATTTCTCAGAATTTCGGAAAATGTCTCATTTATGCTGGAATCATAGTGTTTATGGGTTTATGGTTATCGATAAAACTCGAGAAATGAATGAAGGAAGGTATAGATGTTGTTTTCATACGTTCATTAAAATAAAATAATTGTATGTACACCTATATATAGGTGGTATATATATATATAAATATACCATCACACAGTTATTATCTGCATAGTGTTATCGGTTCGGTTAGGTTAGGTTAGATCCTACTATCTTTATTCATTGTGATAAATAACGAAACTGATGGAGAAGATACGGAAACAGGAAGTATGACTCCGTGCGAAAAGGAAAAAACGAAACTAATTCAAGCAGTTTCAATAGGATTTGTAGATTTTCAGGGGCAATTTGACGAAATAACCAATTTAGCAGATTCAGAGAATGAGGAGTGTCCATTATTAGTACAAGAATTTGAAACAGAGAATGAAGGTTTAGAATCATTTGACAATCCTTTTCAAACTTGGGCTGAAAATATTTATAAGGAAAGCTTAACCTATATTAGAGAAGGTGTAGGAATAAATGCTATGTTTGCACCAAACTTGGTACCAAGCATTTTAAAATGTATGAAGCTAGTGCCCTTATGGTCTGGTCTAATGACACCTATCTTTGGATATGGTGAAGCTATATGAAGTTCAGCCGCAGTTGAATCCAGCTTTAAAAAGTTAAAAACTGTAACTTTTAAGCACATTGATTTACCAGTTAGTATTGAAGAATTTATTGAAAATCATGTAATATCTCTTCGCGGTTAGCATCACAACAGACACACAGTATAACTAATGATGAAAATGTACCTATATCTTCAACAGTTATTCATAGTTCACCAATTTCAGAATATAATGATAATTATTATGAAAATGATATTAGGTCTGTTGAAAATGATGAAGATTTCATGGAACAACCAATGGATAATGAATGTCCTTTATGTAGTACTGGTTTTTTTCCAACAGAAGAGGGAGCACATAAATGTATAAAATGTGGCATACCTGTACATGCTCTTCCATCTTGTTCTGGACAAAAATCCGATGATGACTGTTCAAGAATTTGTAAACGTTGTTTAGTTACTAAAAAATCATATTTGAATGATGAAAGCATGGCTCATGAAAATTGGAATAGAAAGAGTAAAAAACAAAATCAAAAATCATACTTAACACCAAATCCATTTTTACGCCATGTAAATATTAATAATTCACGCAACACTGTATCATTACCAATCTTGAAAAATGGTTCTCGAGCTGAGGAACTTAAAAGTTGCAATATTAAAGATATAGGGAAAATAATACTAAGCAATACATGTGCCTTTGATACACTGGCATTTATATGTATGGTTTCATACTGTGATAGTAAAAATTATAAAAACTGTATCAACCAACTTGATTCTATACATCCTTTTTTTAAATTTGTTTCAAATATTATTACACACGGCATAACTTCTGCTACTTATACAGAAAGAGCAAGAATAATATTAAATACATTAGAACCTGAATTACAACCACTCGAATATAATACTTCACTAGCTATTTGTAATACAACGGCAGGACTAGTAATTGAAAAAATGAATATTAAAACACCAACTGTAGTTGAACATATTAGTTGTTCAGATCCAAATTGTAAAAGAATTACAAGTCGTCCCGTAGTATTTTTGACATTTCAAACATCAGACGGAAGTTTAAATGATTTGCAAATATTTTTAAACCGACGATTATCAATTGAAAAGTCTGTTTGTGGTAACATCTCTTCAAATACAATACTTTGTAGCAATACAAAAACAATAATTTCAAAATTATCACCTCTTCACATCTTCATAGAAGTTTTGTATTGGAATAGTAAGTATTATACTTTTATTCTTGAATACAAAATGCATTTATGTTTGTAGTAAAGTAATAATAATATAATACAAATTAAACTCAACAATTATATTATCATGTATTAATGTATTATTAGATGATGAAACTAGCTGTAGTACTGAGGCTGGTCTTTCGATCGAAGTCCAAAGTAAAGTATACCATTCATATTTTTCAGACATTTTTGACTATATGTTTTTCTTCTCAGCTTGGAAATAAACAGCAATCAAGGAATAAACTTGAATTAGTTACTTATTTTAATGGAGATATCAAATTATGACATAGATTAAATAATTATACAAAATATAATTATGTATATAATATTATAGAATATAACTATAATCTGTGTTCATCTGCTCCTGTTGAGCATTTGTTTTGTGCAGTCACTTAGATCTGAACCAACAGACAAACCTATTGCAACAAACTTTTTGATATTTGCAACTCCAACCTGAAGCACTGAGTACTATAAAATGAAATGATTGAAAAAACACAAGGTAAAATACGTATTTTAAATACTTTCTTGAATAATCAGTATTTAAAATCAAATAATAATTTTCAAATATATTAAAAATCTTTTTAGCTTAATATAATATATATATTTAATTCTCATCTTAATTTTGATTACGTAAAATTCGAGTAAAATAAAAATAGAAATTGAGAATAATAATCTATAGAATAGGTATTAGGTAACTAATGTATTTTATAACTGTGAATTAGGTATACTCAATCGAAAATTAAATGTTTCAACATAGAAAACAGTTGAGTATTTAAAGTTACGCCACACGATGTGGTGTAAAATATTATATGGTAGGTATATAAAATTAATGCACAACATTTAAATCGGTTATGTTAATTCATAAGTTAAAAAAATATTTGAAAGTATCTATACCTAACTATTTTTTTGAAGTATTTTTATTTGTACATTGTACTCATATCTTTTTTTGATAAGTTTTAAAATACCTATGTATTTTAAATATGTAGTTTTAAAAAATAATTCTGTAACTATTCTTGAATACTTTTAAAAAGTGTCATTTACAAGTTCTGTCTGTAATAATACCATTATTCTAGCATTACATTATTGCAAAAACACAGACACTATCCAATCAATAATTTATTATTGTGTAAAAAGTTGTACAAAACAATAATTTTGAAGCTCGTTTTATCAATAGAATATTCAATATTGTATAATACTTACTAAGTAGTAGGTATACTAGTACTCCTAATATATGAGCATTAGTTATTATAAAGCAACATTTTATTTTTATGTAAAAAAAAGTTAGCATTTTAAATGCTGTATGATATTTATGTAATTATTTTGCACTTTAATAATTGCAGTTAAGACTCTATAATATCAAGTGCAAATATATAATTAGAAGAAATATGGCATACACAATATGTTTTACAAATATATTTATTATACCTAACTACCTACAAGTACAAATATTTAAACTGGACAACGTCGGGCGGAACAGCTAGTAATAATATATTATTATAGGTACAATATTGAAATAGAATTTTAAATTTGGGAGGCTGAAACACAAAGAACTATAAAATTATGTGATTGAAAAAACATAAGATAATGTATGAGGGGTGGGGGCTATTGAAATTTTTGGGCTTAACCCTTAAAACCTAATTTTTGCACTAAAGGTACCTAATGATTCTCTGTAATAACACATCTAAATAAAAAGAAATGAATCAATTATTATATTATATCGCATCATTAAGTAGGTAGGTAAGTGTCTTGATTAGACACACATGGGTTAAGGGTTTTACATTTTACGTTTACAGAACACATAGAAAAGATGGACATCACCTCCAAGATCAGTATTATCTTAATGTTGTTGGGTCGTAGGTACATTGGTTGATTCACAATTAATTTTTTAAAACTCGCAAATCACGAAAACACGAAATAAAAAACAATTTCCTGATCGACGTGAGTTTTGTTTTAAAAACACATAGATAAGATGGAAAGCCCCTCCAGGATCGGTATTGCCTCTATGCTTTTGTGTCATAGGTCCCATGGTTGAGTTGCAAATAATTGTTTAATACTCGCCAATCACGCAAACTCAAAAAAATAACTAGTTTCTTAACTATCGTGTTTGAAAACAGTCATACAAATTCGTACGACTCGCGTACTAAATGATTGGATAAAAAAAAACACAATTTGGCCATCGGTTCATTTTGGGGGGGGGGGGTGCTGGAGAAATGCCCAAACGTTTGGAAAGCTATTTATACTTGAAAGGGAGGTCGTACGAATTTTGAAAATAGTCATACAAATTCGTACAAATTGCGTACTAAATGATGGGATAAAAAAAAACACAATTTGGCCATCGGTTCATTTTGGGGGTGCCAGGGAAATGTTTCTCCAGCACCGCCCCAGATTTTTGCTTGTGGGGTGAAAACTAAACGCATACAAATTTGAAAAATGGCCATACAAATGCATACTAATAGCATACTAAATGTTAGTCCAAAAAAAATTATAAAAATCGAATGGGGGGGGGGGGGGGGGGTGCTGGAGTAACGTACGTCCATACGTCTTACTAACTTTTTAACTATATAATTTATATTAATTTTCTAATGACATTACATACCGTTTTTTCCAATGGACTGTGAAATTTCTTTGACATTATCTTTAATGCAATTATCCTCATAATTTTTGTCACTCAATTTATAAATGACAGAATAGTTACGAATAAGTTCTATGAGTTTTTCGTCATCCATAACATTAAATGACCTCGACTCCATAGTTCACCAACACTAATTAAAAAAATTGTAATAATTTACAAAAAAAAAAAATTATTTGTTATTTATATAGCTTATATATTTGAAAATTATTCTTACTTACTTCTACCTGCCGTTTGATTTGACTTGATATTGGTAATAAAAATCAAATAATACAATAATATATTAATATATTAATTAATTAATATTAATATTAATAAATAATATATTAAAATAAATGGAATCCCGCGACGCGTTTCACGCAGAAATTTACTTCGTGTTGACAGTTGCGTGAGTGAAGTGCGTGAATCGACAATCGCGCGCGTGAATTATTAATAAACACTTACATAGTTTTTCGTGGTTTCAACTTTTGCGCGATCACGCATCACGCATCGTGCACCGCGCAATCACGCTCGCGTGTTTGTAGGAAACCACGGCTTCAGCAGAACACGTTCATCTCCCGTTAGTGTAAAAAATAGAGCGAATTGACCTCTTTTAAAGTTTAAAGGTAAAATTATTATCTAGACAATGACCTAGGCGTTTTATTATAATTTAATTTTAAAGCGAGTTTTATGTAATTTAAAAGGATAACGTTCTCAATCGTTCGATAGCCATATAAACAACCAGTGAACATTTCAAGTATTTACAATCATTTGTTTTAGAGTTACACCAAAAACCATAATCTTATATATGAAAGTGAAAAAAAAGGCCGAACCCATGACCCCCCCCCCCGTTAGTATGCCACTATATATATTACTTAATTTATAAACACTTACACAACTATTATGGCAGTTTGGGTCTGCCACTTTTTTTGCACTTACACCGATTGGTATTACATACAAATACAGTAGTAATGACAGACTACGCGAAATTGTATCAAGTAATAAGTATAGGAAGTTTTTTTGGATAAATTGCACTACCGCAAGTTAAGTTAGGTTTTATATTTTTCCTTAAAAACAATAGGCTCAGACGAGGCTATGAGGGCTCATCCGAGTATCCGATCCTGCAGCGGATCCGCTGTTGGATTCAGTGATCATGAAAATTTTGCATGCAGAAATATGTATTAATTATAGAAACTATAAATAATACTATATATACTATTGACTAAACATAAATATATATACTTTTATAATTCATATTATATACTTTTTAAATGCATGATAATATTAAATTATAGTATGCAGGCCCGGCGCAAAATTTAACAGACTACACCACACACCCACCCAATGTTCCTGTTGTTTGTTGGTTACTAGTTTCGTGGAAAACCGATCGCTCGAGTCCAACGTCATTGTAAATGTTTCACAAAATTTTTTTGTACAATAATTCGTATATATGTAAATAAACACTGCTATTGTGTTGGTTGACGTTGTGCCGTTTTGTGCCCAATAATACCCGGGGCGGCTCGTCGCAATTGAGTTCGATACCGCTAGATACTTGTAAATTATAATTATCTAAAAATAAAAATGTATAGAAGTTGTTGAAAATATATTATATTGTAACATCATGTTATTGTATATTATATCGTCGGTATGTCGATGTATATATTATTTTAGTAATTCGGTCGACGGTTGATGGATTTAGTGAAACTGCCGCCCGACAGTAATTTCAATCATAATGTTATCGGCGAGTGGCCGGGGAGAAAAATCCACGTATTATACGCGCCATTGAAAGTGGATTCACGACAATTATAATATAATATGCCATGCCGCCTCTCCGTAGTCACTGTACAGTGTACGCCGTCATAATTGATTACATATTTTAATATTTTTAAAGCTAATTTAAATCTCTCTAGTGGCGTATTTAGGAATTTGTCATGGGGAGGGTCCAGTTAATTTCAGAAAATAGAGCCGCGGGGGCAAAGCCTCCCACACCACCAAATTACTCTTTTTTTAAAATAAATATACCATATTTATACGACGATATAAAATGTTTGAGTCTTTCATTAATAAATAATAATATGCACAAAACAAACTGGAAAAGCTCACAATGGACCGGCGTCCGAAAATAATAATGCTTGTTTTCCGCTAATACGTATTTTCTATATTTACATATATATATATATATATAATTATTATACAATTTAGGGATAGCGAGAGTCACAGGTGTGGCGGTCGGTCTAGGGAGACGGACTGTCACTGTGAGAGCTCGACACGGTCGGCAATCGTCAGGCCCTAGTAACAAGGGTGAGGGAATGTTTTGGGGAAAACGGACGGTTTCAGCCGCCGTACGGATGGAGTCAGTATACCTCGGCGCGTGACTAACAAGAAGCGGCTACTGAGATATACTAGACTCGGGTTTCGACACATCTCGGATAAGTGACCGTATGGGGGGAACAAAAGGGGTCTCCGATCGATGTACTTGGCGGTGGCCGTGGAGACCGGCGTCTCGATTCTCCGGCGGAGTGCGGTGACCGCTTGGCCCCTGGAATTCCGTGCTGCGGGTGCTCACCGTCAGAATGACGTGTACGCGGCTGCTTCTTCGTACGGTGAACAGTAAACACGATGCAATCACAATTTAAATTCAATTTCGTATCATTTCGTATTATTATCATTTGACATTTATCAATAGTTAATAATTATTAATTTATAATATTAATATTTAATAGTTACCTATTACTTATTAGTTTTTACTTTTAAATGTATAGACGTTATATTTTATAATTTATTATAATTTATTTAATACCTAACAATTAACAATAATGGCGCCTTCTGACGTCTGGAATTTTTTTTCAAAATGCGTGGATGACATAACCAAAGCTCAGTGCACATTGAGTGAAAAAAAAAAATATCGAGAGGTGGATTGAATTCTCGAGATTTTACAACATCCAATTTGCGTTTACATTTAGATAAAGAGTATCATTCAACTTATACCCAGTTTAAACGTAAATACAATGAAAGTCACAACAGCGTTGGTGTAGCTGATGTAAGTAATATATAAATTATAAATTAAATAAGTATAAGTTTGTGTTTGTATATACCTACATTTATAATATTAAAAAGTTGATTTATTATTTTATATTTTATAATTTTATTTCATATTAGCCTCATAAGTGCCTAATACAACTTGAAGTTGAAACTTGAAAGTCATAATTTTTGTTACTCGTTAGAAAATATTTAAATGTACTAAGTAAATACTAAATTACTAAATTAAATTTAGAAATGATAATTTGCTTAAATTAATTTAAATGTATCAATTAAATAGTAATTATTATTTATTAGTTATTACTTATTAGTTATTTAATATTTTATTATACAATTTATAAAATTTATATTTAATATTTGTTATTTTATCATTGGCACATATGTATCAAATTTGAAATTTTTATAATTATATTTTACGTTATATAATTAATTATTTTTTTATCACTGTTATAATATTAAATATATTATTATTTAATTTACAGAACAATGACCAACCAGGGACATCAGCTGACTACAGTATGCAGGAAGCTTGTCAACCTAATAAGATAAAACATTTAAAAAAACAATTATCATTGCCTTTTCTTTTTCAAAAAAATGCAGCACTACTTTATAACAGTGCCAGATCCCTTAAAATAAATGATCTTATTGGAAAGATGTTGACTTCTCAACTTTTGCCATTTTCGCATGTTGAAAACTCAGGTACCTACTTCTACCTATGTTTAATTTAGAAATTGTGAACAATACAAATGTTGAATTGAACATTTTTAATTTGTATTTGTCTATAATAATAATTATTAATTATGTATTCATTTGAATTTTCAATTTTATTTCAGGTTTTATTGATCTTATTAACTATTTGGAACCACGTTATACCATTCCAAGTAGAACAACATTTTCAAGGACGATAATACCACAACAGTTTGAGAAAGTAGTAGCTAAATTGAAGGAAGTAGTTAAGGTTGCCAATCAAATATCAATTACTTGTCATTTTTTGGACAATATGTTCCAACGACATAACATTTAGTTGGAGGTTATTCCATTTCGACCATCTTATCACTGGTGATGAAATTTATGATTTTGTTATTGAAATTTTGGAGAAATGGGATATTAACATAAATAATGTTCATGTCTTTGTCCACGACAATGCTGCAGACATGGGGAAAGCTTTTCATCATCGAAGTTTTGAATCTGTTTCATGTACTTCTCACACATTGCAATTGGTAATTTATATTTTAATGTTTCAATTTTATACATTATTTTTATTTATTTATTATGAGAAAAAATCTACTTAATAAATATGAAATAGGTAATACCTAACTATTAACTAAGTATTAACAGATAACTGATATGTGTAATGTGTATTATTTAAATTTTACATCTATTTATTTTTCTGTTTCAGGCAATTAATGATGTACTTATAAAGGAAAAACAACATGATGCACTGTGTAAGAAAGTTAGATCAGTGGTTGGTCACTTTAAGCACAGTATTCGAGCTAATAAATTGTTAAAAAAATTTCAGTCTGAAAATAGAATTCCTGCTCATAAGTTTATACAAGATGTATGCACAAGATGGAATAGCACATTCTTAATGCTTAATCGATTTTTAGAACAAAAAAAAAGTGTGTTGGGCTTAACTACATTCATTAATTTAAATGTAACATTTTCTATTAACGATTGGACTATGACCGAGGAATTAGTTAAGATTTTGGAAATATTTCATTCTGCTACTCTTACATTATCAAATGAGAATTCTACTCTGTCTGAAGTTATTCCTTTACTCAGAAGTATTTTTGTATCTTTAGAAACCGTAAGAGATGTGTCAACTACATGCAGTGAAACAGCAAATGCTTTTATACTAAAATTAAAAAACCGGTTTATTGACTTTGAAACACAGGAACTTTTCTCAATCAGCACTTTACTCGATCCAAGATTTAAAGATAAGGTATTTTCTTGTGAAGATATAGCACAGCAAGCGAGAAATTCTTTACTAAACAAATTACAATTTGTTTATCCAATGATTTGCCAAAATACTGATGACTGTTGCCAACACAGAACATCAAACAGTTCAAAACACATTTAAATCCATTAATATGACTATACAGTGTGTTTCACTTAAATGGTAACACGAAATATCTCCGTTCAGCGACCTTGGATTGAATTGGAGTTTTTTCGAGAAGCTAGGGAATACTAAAATACACATTTTGTGATCATTTTCGAATTTTTAATTCTTTTATTGAGCGCATGCGCAATAAAACTTACATTTTTTTAAATGGCAACACCTATTTTCAACACCAGGTTTCGATAGAACTATTTTTTTTAAGCAACTTTGATAAACAAACTTTTTTCCTATCTTAAAAATTGACTAAATTACAGCCATTCTAAGTTGAAACAAAAAAAAAAAATTGTTGTTAAATTTTCAATGTTCTGTATTTTGTCATTTTATTATTATTTTTGGTTGGAAGTAAGATAAATGGAATCCATGCGTTTATAGGTTATTTAAATAAAGTTAAACATTTTATTTTTATAATTAAATTTAAATTTAATTTAAATTATTTTTTAACATATTATTACAAATAATACAAATCACCTAATAAATTGTTCGAAGTTTTCCCCGTTGTTAAGTAAACATGATTGTAAGCGGCGGTTAACTTCGTCTTGAGAAGCTGCCGTTATTTGTTCCTTGGTCAGTTTTGAGCATGCTTCGATGATTTTTTGTTTTAAATGCTGAAGGTTAATTGGTGGGTTAGCATAAACTACAGTTTTTAAATGACCCCAAAGAAAAAAATCAAGTGGTGTCAAATCTGGTGAACGCGCTGGCCAAGGTATCGATCCATTTGTTCCCATCCAATTATTTCCAAACTGATCGTTGAGGTATTGTCTAACAATAATAGCATTATGTGCTGGAGCACCATCTTGTTGAAAAAACAAGTTTTCTCGAATATTTTAAGGAACATTTTCCAACATTGGTGGTAAATGGTTAGAGAGAAAATCCAAATATCTTCTTCCATTTAGGGTTCCGTCATAAAAGTAGGGCCCTATTATGGAATCTCCTAATATTCCACACCACACATTTGTTCCCCACACTGTTTGGAAATTAGTTTCAAGAGCCCAATGTGGATTATTACTTGCCCAAAAACGGTTATTTTGTTTATTTATCACGCCATTATTGGTAAATTTACTTTCATCTGTCCAAAGAACATACTTTAAAATTTGAGGATTATCTTCAATTTTTACTAGTACCCATGCAATAAATAATAATCTACGTTCACTATCTCCAGCTCGAAGATGGTGAACTAAATCCGGTTTATAGGGGCGTATTTTAAATTTTTTTTAAATTGAATGTACCTTGCGTGGGTTAATTCCAACTTCATTTGCAACATGACGTATGGATGATCGTGGGTTAATTTGAACATACGCCAATACTTGTATTTCAGTTTCTTCGTTAACTTCAGCCTGTGCTTGTGGTATTTGACGACGATTACCTCTATTTCCAAATGAACCATAAGTTCGGATCTGGTTTTCGAGCCTTAAAAAATAATTATGCGCTGGTTGATATCTATTGGGATATCTTTCAGCGTATAATTGTGCGGCTTGGCGAGAATTTTGATGGCACTCATTATAAACTAATAACATATCCAATTTGTCACTATGACTAGCCATTTTTGTATTATAAATAATCTAAATATCAAAATAAAACAAGAAAAATCAGAATTCAATGCAAATGTATCCAATACGAACGTAATTCTCAGTTTAAATAATCAAATAATAATTATAAATGTATAACTTTCAGTGAAATAACTTGATAACCAAAAATAGGTAGGTAGCAGGTATTCATTTCATAAGATAAACGAAGGTAGGTAAGTAAACTACATAATGTTATCCACTAGTCAGACGATAAAGACACGTTATAAATAGAATTATAATTTACCTTAGCTATTTCCAACCAAAAATAATAATAAAAAGATAAAATACAGAACATTGCAAAATGTAACAAAAATCTTTTTTGTTTAAACTTAGGATTGCTGTAGTTCAGTCAATTTTTGAGATAGGAAAAAAGTTTGTGTATCAAAGTTGCTTAAAAAAAATAGTTCTATCGAAACCTGGTGTTGAAAGTAGGTGTTGCCATTTAAAAAAATGTAAGTTTTATTGCGCATGCGCACAATTAAATAATTAAAAATTCGAAAATGATCACAAAATGTGTATTTTAGTATTTCCTAGCTTCTCGAAAAAACCCCAATTCAATCCAAGGTCGCTGAACAGAGGTTAGGTCTGACTGATTGGCGTTGGAAAATCAATACAATTAACATAGATATACCGTTCCTGGCCCACCTTCATTTTACATCAATAAAAGATCACAAAGAAAACAATGTGCAAAAAGATCACAAAATCTAAATGCAATAATAATTAAAATATTTTTCACTTAATCTAAATGCAAAATCCCCCAAAGTATTTTTCTCAAAACTTATGTCATTAATATTTTTCACAAATTGAAACGTAATAATAATTAAAATATTTTTTCACAAATTAAAACGTAATAATAATTAAAATATTTATCACTTAATCTAAATGCAATATTTCTTAAAATATTTTTAAGAAATACTTATGTTATAATGACACATTCCTAGTACATGGAATCAAGTCAAAATACACACGATAACAGAGGGTCGTTTTATACCCCCGCGATACGCGGGGGTTAGATAATCCTAAATCTTCAAGTGATATTTTTTTCATCTTGTTTTTTATAGCATAATATGGTAGCTACATCTTTACCTTTAAACCAAGGATTATCGGAATCTTAACACAATCAAGACTAAACAAAAAAAAAAATCTTATAAAATGGGTCTTCGTCCTCAATGGGTTAAAACAAAGTTATTTATCAAAGGGTAACAAAGAAACCGTGTATATAAATTAATTAGTTTCGGAATCTTGTCTTAATCCTTCAAGAATATTTTTCTATTCCTAAATCCTCGTCTTCTTTTTCTTCATTTTCTATAAGCTTAAGTTTTTTAGCTTCCATATTTAATAATTCCCGTCTAAAATTATTTACTGCCGTCTGTCTATGCGGTACATCGTAGTTTCTTTTTTTTTAATCTACCTGCAGGACATACATCGGACTCTGTATTATCTAGATCGGTATCAATAATATTCGAACTATCTTGTGTAAAATTATCATTATCTTGAGTCTGGTACACATAATATGTATGCGATGAATTTGACTCAATGTCTGCTTCTTCTGATGAGTTGAAATTCGATATAATGTTTGTGGAACGAGTTCTTATTTGCATTGTATTTCGTAAATATGACAAACATTTAAATAACGGCCACGTAGAATTACTAACATCCTCAGTTCCAGCTCCCGATTTTCCTGAAGGATGTTTTTTCAATTCAGCGCGATAAAAGTTCCTCATATTTTTCCATTTTGCTTTAAGTGTTTCCGCTAGAAATATTTATTTAGATTTTTTGGTATAACTACATGACATTAATTCAAACTACGTTACTACTT